>JBAKBP010010167.1:0-79417 GCA_037953745.1 Lithodes maja | reverse complement strand
GTAGTGAGTCGTGGCATAGGAGTGAATGGGACTATCACCTACAAAACCATAATTACAATAAAATAATGTTGTTAGGTGTGATCTTGACAAACAAAAGAAAGTAGACATGGCAATGTTCTAGGCGTTCACCTATCTAACCACTGACCAGACCCCATGCTGCTTAACCTCACCTACTAGACAACATTAATTTGATTGGCCCACCTGCCAGTCCAGCACACCAGCCCTAGTTTAATCGCTGACCTGACTCATTCCCCCGACTTTTCGCTGACTGAACCACGAAAGCTTGCTATTTGATTTTGATTAACCCACTGAGCCCCAGGGTCGAACATGTCTCGACAAATATGTATGTAATGCTCAGCCCCAGCGTCGTAAATATTTCGACGGCTATTATCGCCCATATTTACCCCTGTTATACGGCGTGTAGGGGATGATATTTGTATGGGAACTAGTTTAGGATACCTCACAACAAAAGCAGTAGTTGGCAACTCTCCAAATACAGCTGGGCATGGGGTTTTTAGGGTGCGTGAGGCGGGGCTTGCCAGTACACGATACCTCGCGGGTGACATATCATGTCCGATGCCATAGCTCTCACCTCACACAGTGAAGTGAGTGTTGAGGAGGTAATATTGATGTGCTTTATTACCAGGATAGTGCTACATAATGAGCTGCTAAAGGGTCTAAGGAGAATTACCAGCCAACACTGGAGGAGATAGAGAAAATCTAATTTTTCAAAAAAATTGCCCCAAATATTTGTTTCTTGTGTCATGGCACCGCCGCCAGAGTCTCGTAGACTCGTTTCTCCCCCTCCCCCTCCCCAGACTGTGATATGGCTGTGTTTGCCACAGTGTTTCAGGGACTATAACACTCTTGAACACTTACAAGCTGCCTATAATTATTGCATAATATAAGTGACAGTGACACTCGCAATACGATAATCGTAAACAAAATAATATGCGGTAACAGTGAAAGCGAAAGTAGGGTAGCCACTAAGCTTATCTGAGAGTCTTGGTGGTGTAAGATATGTTTTTCAACCTCCCCCTCCCCAGACTGTGATCTGGCTGTGTTTGCCACAGTGTTTTGGGGACTACCACACCCTTGAACACTTGCAAGGTGCCTATAAATTATCACATAATATATGTGACAGTGACACTCGCAATATCATACGTCACCTACCCAGCCGTCAGCTGCAGGTGCATCAGTTTTGAAGAGGTGTATGGCACCCAGTGGGGGTGGTGACCCCCCCAGCCTCCCCAAATGACCTCGGTGAGTGGTTAAATGTTGAATTTCCTTCATTTCTCATCCATCCAAAATATTTTCAGCAAAAACAAATGTTTTGTGAAAATGGATGGGTTCTGAGTGTCAATCAATAATATATCAGCTGGGGATCAAGGGTTAAAGGACAAGTTGGAAGCACCGTCCATGTCACTGATTAGCCAAACCCGGTGCAAGAAAAGGCTACTCAAACTTGGATGAGGCCATATATACCCGAGACCATCCTCAGAGGGACCCCAGACCTGAACCGAGCTCCCTGCTGTTCAGACCGTACCCTCCACTTCCTTTCCCCTCCCTCTTCATCAACAGTACCCCTAAAGGACAGAAGGGCCTCAGTGGTTGACACCGTTTCGGTGGACAGCATAACAATGGTGGCTAGCAGTTTGTCTTGAATCGGGAGTGAAACAGAGGAGTGCGTATGTATATATTTATACAGGCCAAATATCCCCGGGAAGCATATACAATATATATTTCTTTCCACCTATCTTCTACAACCCTGTGACAGAGCCCCCAGATTTGGTCCAGAGGATGGGACTGTTCTTTGAGCAGGAGATACAACTCCAGATGTGGTTCCAAGAATGGGACTGAGTTTTGAGTGGATTTTTTTAAGCATGACCGTAGTAAATATAAGAAAGTAAGTGGATGTGAATATGTCTCAAGCAGTCACCTATCACTAGACCCCAAGCTGCTGAACTTCACTGACTAGACAAACACTGATTGGCCCACCTGCCAGTCCAGCACATCTGCCCCGGTTCGCTCGCTGACCTGACATATTCCCCCAGATTTTTGCTCACTCAGCCCAGCACCAGTGGACCACGAAAGCTTGCTTATTGATCAAAAGGACATTTAGTAGCACTGCCCACATCGCTAAATAGCCCAGCCTGGTTTAAGAAGAAGGCTGCTAGATCCAGGACGAGGCCATATAAACCCCGGACCGCTCTCAGAACGACCCCAGACCTGATCTGAGGTCCCTGTCGTTGAGACCAAGCCCTCCACTTCCCACCTCCTCCCTCTGCACCAAGAGTACACCAAGAAGGCAGAAGGGCCTGAGTGGTTGAGACCACTTCGGTGGACAGCACTGGTGACATAAGCGGTTATTAACTGAAAAAGGAAAATAGACATATGGAATATAAGGCGAAATAGGCATCATCGTGTTGAAGGGCTAAGGTTTAGTAATAATGATAATATATATTCTTACCCTCTTCAGGCAACATTATTACAAAAGAGCCAACTCATAGATTCACCTTCAAACTATATTCAAACCTGTGGGGTCACTAATTTCCCTCGGCCATTCATAGTACTTGTCCCAGGTTTAGGACTTGGCAACTGTACAGCCTATAACGGATATCAGAGTCTTTGTTAATAGACTACTTAAGGGGGGGTTACATTTTTTTGTATATTTCTCTCCTTTTCTCTCTTTCCCTGGCTTGTATTCATTCGGCACCATTCAGCCAACTGGTTTAAGACGTTTATCACCATCCAGGTGTCCATTTCTTTCTGGCGAGCGATAGCGAGACAGCATTGTATGGAGAAATCAGGCTTTGCCGGAGACATTTTTCTGTCGAAAAATGTATAAATTTAGCTTGCTGTCAAAACAAAAAATTATATATGATGACTCGCTATGGTGTTTTTTATCCATTCTGTCTACTTTTCAAGTATCACTCAACACAGATACAGAAATGTTTATAAATATATTCATATTGGTAAAAAATTGGTAATAGAGATTGGGAGTTGAATCAGTTGCTGTTCGCTGATGACACAGCGTTGGTGGCGGATTCTGAGGAGAAATTACAGCGGGTAGTCAAAGAGTGTGGAGTGGTTTGTGGGAGGAGGAAACTGAAGGTGAACGTCAATAAAAGTAAAGTAATGATGTGTAATAGAGTTGATCGTAGTGTGAATCTAGTTGTGAGGCTGGATGGGGAAATATTGGAACAAGTAGGGTGTTTTAAATATCTAGGAGGAACGATAAGCAGGAGTGGAGGTATAGAAATGGAGGTAAAACAGAGAGTGTGTGAAGGAAGGAAGGTTTTCGGATCAATGGGAAGTATGTGGAAGATGAGACATCTCGGAATGAAAGTAAAAAGTGCAGAAAAAAAGAAAAAGAGCCCTCACGCACTGCTCTACCTGGGCCGACACCCACCAGGAACTAGAAAGACTATCCCAAGTTTTAGTGAACAACGGATACTCCAACTCCGACATCTCCAGCACCATCAACCACCATCTTGGAAAATGGTACACCCAAAGCCCTCCCAACATTGACCCCCCCAATGAAATTAAGATCTTCTACCGCAATTTTATGTCCTCTGAACACAAAAATGACGAGGCCGTCTTAAAAGAAATAATCTCCATGCATGTCTACCCAACCAACCCGGAAAACAAAATCAAATTAATAATTTATTACAAATCCCCCAAGACCTCCAATCTCGTTCTCCGCAACAAACCAGCTTCCACCAAGATAAAGAGCCCGATGACCGACGATCACGTCATTTACCAACATACTTGTAATAATGAGGACTGTGGACCTCATTCCTATATTGGTATGACGTAGACTCGTCTTTCACGTCGGTTAACTCTTCACCTTCAGGCTGGAGACATCAAAGACCACTATCTCACCCCTAACCACCCCCTCCTCACACGCAACGAGTTAGAGAAACACACCACCTTACTCGATAAAGAAAGTGACCCAAGGAGATTACCTATACTCGAAGCATTATATATCCAAGCCTTACATCACAACATCAACAACCAAACTCTGGACCTCCAGATCTTTCCCTCTGCCAAAAGGCACTTTCCTACAGGACCTAACGCCCCCCCTCGCCCCCCGGTGCCCTTGACGCAGCCCCCCGCGCTACCTCCTTCAGCTTCGTCTTCTGCCGGCGCCACACGTACTACGCAACTTAGGCCACGCCCCTCGACACGCAGCCAATCAGCTTCGACCCCGCCAACCGACCACCACCTTCCCGCATCCAGTGTGCATGCGTGGAGCGGTTCTCTCTTTCTCTCTCCTAGAATACCCCTCCACCAATAGCAGACTTTTGCCCCCTGATTTTCGCCTCCTCTGATCCTCCACCCTCTATATATACCCTTCATGTTTACCTTTTATATCATTCTATCCTTACTTGATAATGCTGGTTGTCCAGTGAAATGCGTTGTATATCCTGTATCATCATGTACATTAATGTAACCCTGTACCACCATGAATTTTGCTCATCTCATTCATCTACTTCCTGCCACCCAGCGAAAACTCATCAGAGACCTGGAAACTTTGAATAATAAAATTTCCAACGCAGAAATTGCCATTTCTTTCAACCTCGTATGTATTAAAGAAAATTTATTACCTGGCTTTACTAACATATATATAAATAGAGTATATATATATTTTGTTTTCTTCTATGTGAATGAGGGAGACAAAAGGCATAACTGCCTGCAGCGAGTGCCTCCCCCAGATTTCAAAGAGTAACAGGGCCGAAATCAAGGGACATTCGAGGTAAAATGCCTGGACACACGGAGTTTGAAGCAATTTAAGTCATAGGAAGAGGGAAAGACTGATTCTGGGAGAGAGTTCCAGAGCTCACCAGTTGAATAGAAGAAAGTCTGAGAATAGCGTTTCACTCTTGGGTTGGAGAGTTGCGCAGAGTAGGGGTGAGATTGTGTTGCAAGGCGGGTAGTACGTACCCTACGTAGAGGAGGTGGTATACACTGGGAAAGCTCCGAGGAACACTGATTATTGTAGTAGCCATAGAATAGTGAGAGAGATGCAACATTGCGGCGAAGAGAGAGAGATTGCAGAGAACTGGTGAGTGGACGGGAGTTAATGATACGAAAAGCTTTCCTTTCTACTTTATCTAGGAGTGCGATGTGAGAGGAACCTCCCCACACATGTGAGCAGTACTCCATACAAGGATGCACTGTGCCCATGTACAGAGCAAGTAGCTGCGCAGGGGTAAAGAACCCCTTGAGGCGGTTGAGCACACCCAGATTTTGGGAGGCTGCCTTAGCGAGACTGGTAATATGGTCTTTCCAAGTGAGAGCAGAAGAAAAAGAGACACCAAGAACATTGAGGGAAGATGAAGGGTTGATTTTTGTATTGTTGAAGAATAAGGAATAGTCCTCTGGAGGTTCCTGCCGGGTAGTAAGATGGATAAATTGAGTTTTGGAAGCATTAAATTTAACAAGGTTTTTTCTACCCAAAAAGGAAATAGTAGCTAGATCAGAAGATAAGCATTTTATGGCTTCATTATGTTTACTTTTGAGGGACTGCTGGCTGGGGCGTTCTGGAAAACTACTTGAGTGGAGTAAAGTAGAGTCGTCTGCATATGAATGGATGGGACTAGATGTACAGTTGAGAAGACAATTTATGAAAATTAGAAAGAGAGACAGATTGAGGAATGAAGAGATACGTAGGAGAGTGGGGCAGCAGGAACATTTGTCAGCCAGAGTGGACAGAAGGGTGCTGAGCTGGTATGGTCATGTTGAACGAATGGGAGATGAAAGGCTTACAAAGAGAATATGTGAGTCAGGTACAAGGGGAGATAGAAGGGCAGGAAGACCCCCATTGAGATGGAGAGACTGTGTAAGAAAGGCTTTGGATGATAGAGGAATGACTATAGATCAGGCAGGGGAAGTGGTGGTGGACAGGAGTGAATGGAGAATGCTTGTGAATAGTTGAGTGAACACGTGGTCATTTGGAGTAAGGGGTCGGGCGCAAGTTCGACTAGATAATAGTCCATCAGGCGCCTGGCCCGGGGGGATGATTAATATGAAGGGTGTGCCTGGAAGTGTGGTGGGAGGGCTTGTGGCTTTGGCTCCGCTGCATGTCTGCCTGCCGAGATTGGAACCTCTCCGGGTGGTCAGGGGCTGTGGGAGTGCTGGAGCGACCTTGGTAACCCTGGTCTCTGGGTCTTCTCCTGGGTGACCTGGATGTGTGTGAGTTTGTGCTTTTTATCTGTGTTTATTTTTTGTTTTATGTTGTTTTTGTGTTTTCCCTGTTCTTGCTCTGTCTTGAGTCGGCTACCCCCAAAATGGGGATTGGGCCAGAGCATATAGATAGATAGATAGATAGATAGAAAGAGAAAAGGAGATAGGACAGAACCCTGAGGAAGACCAGAGTTGATAGGATGAGGAATTGAGCGATGGCCGTTCACAACCGCAGCTATGGAACGGTCGGAAAGGAAATTAGAGACAAAGGCACAGATGGAGGGACAGAAACCGAAGGAGGGCAGTTTGGAAATTAAAGATATGTGCCAGACTTTATCGAAGACCTTCGATATGTCTAGTGCAACAGAAAAAGTCTCACCGAAGTATATATATATATATATATATATATATATATATATATATATATAAGAACATAAGAACATAAGAAAATGGGAGTCTGCAGAAAGCCGATTGGCCTACACAAGGTAGATCCCTGTCACACCCAACCCTAATTATAAGCCCAGCTTAAAAACACAATTAGGACTTACCTCACCGAGACGGTCAGAGGTCAGAAAAACGGGGATCTGCAGATCCCCACACCTGGGCCACACCTGACAGATCACCCTTACACCCAACCCATCTCGTCCATAATTATGCCTATCTAATTGTATCTTAAAGGCCCCTATCGTTCTTGATCCCACTATAGCACTCGGTAGCCTATTCCACCTATCTACAACTCTGTTACCAAACCAATATTTGCCTATATTTTTCTTGAAACGAAATTTATCTAATTTGAAACCATTTGTACGAGTTCTTTCGCTATCACTGAGCTTTAGTACATTTTTCATGTCCCCTTTATTAATCCCACTAACCCACTTGAACACCTCTATCATGTCCCCTCTAACTCTGCGTCTCTCTAACAAATGTAAGCCTAATTTCTTCAACCTTTCTTTATACGGAAGATTTCTAATATTATGGATAATTTTTGTCATTCTACGTTGTACTCTCTCCAATGAATCTATGTCCATTCTGTAATAAGGACACCAAAATTGAACAGCATAATCCATATGGGGTCTCACTAATGACAAGTAAAGTTTTAAGATAACATCAGCAGTTCTGTTACTCACACTCCTAGAGATGAACCCGAGAATCCTGTTTGCCTTGTTTCGAACGCTTATACACTGTTTTCTAGGCTTCAAATCATTGCTAACAAACACACCTAGATCTTTCTCACAATTCGAGTTTTCTAATTCCACATTAGCTAGTTTATATTTAACATTTGTATGTATCTTCCCTATCTTTAATACCTTGCATTTGTCAATGTTAAACTTCATCTGCCAATTTACTGACCATTCGTGTAAGGTATCTAGATCCCTTTGGAGGCACTCTATATCTCTATCTGAATCAATTTTTCTCCCCATTTTGGTATCGTCTGCAAATTTGCTTATCCTACTAGTTATACCTAAATTAAGGTCATTTATGTATATAATAAACAGAGGACCTAATACAGATCCCTGGGGGAAACCACTTTTGACTGCTCCCCATTCTGACTTCGTACCATTTATGCTGACTCTCTGCTTCCTACCAATTAGCCATGACCTAATCCATCCCAACAACACCCCACCTATTCCATGCGCCTCAACCTTTCTCATCAATCTCTCATGGGGGACTCTGTCGAAAGCTTTACTGAAATCTAAATATATTATATCATATGACTTGTCATTATCTACTGCTTCATATACCTCTGAGAAAAAACTAAGCAAATTAGTAAGGCAAGAACGTCCCTGAGTGAAACCATGCTGAGAAGAATTTATTAAATTAAATGTATCTAAGTGGTTTCTAATTTGACTAGCAATAATTGACTCTAGTAGCTTTCCTATGATTGATGTAAGACTAATGGGACGGTACTTGGATGCTATTGATTTGTCACCTTTTTTTAAGATCGGAACTAAACTACGTTTGCAAGCTTCCATCCTTCTGGAACTATGCCTGTCTCTAATGACTTGTTAAATCGAAATGTTAATGGGTAACTTAACTCATCCCTACCTGCTTTTAATACTCTAGCATATACCTCATCAGGACCAGGCTATTTATGAGGTTTCAGTCTGTCAATTTCCTTAAGCACATCATTTCTACTTATAGTAACCGTACTTAACCTATTTTCTATACTATCGCTATATACCTTACGGACTTCTGGAAACTGTGCCAAATTTTCTTAGTGAAAACGGACAGAAATTGACTATTTAATGTACTGCACATTTCTAAATCATTTTCTGTCATTTCTCCTATCGAAGTTTTAAGGGTGTGACGCATGTCGAGTATGAGCATGCTGTACAGAACGCCCAGTCATGCCCCACTCTCGCTAGGATCGTCAGGGCAGGAACTTTGGCTGTAGTCTGTGTAGAGTTTCCTAACTTAGTTTATGTGAGCCGTTGTACTATAAGTATTATAAATATGTATTTTGTTTTCATCTGAGTCAACGAGTTCTATTTTATATCATTAGTTATAAGTGTTGTGTGTGGGACTTATTTGTAATGATGAGAGGAGAGAGAGAGATTACGTAACGGGGGCCAGTGAGTGCGCCATGCGGCAGGTAGGCCTAACTCCCCTCCTTCCTCCTCCCTCCTCCCTCTCAGTGCGTGGGAAATCCTTTGTCGATCCCAGATTGAGAGAGAGAATATTACGTAATGATTGTCAGTGGGCGGTCCTTAGTAGTTGGCGATATGCTCACTAGAGGGCCGAGTATAAAAAGGGAAGTCTCGCCGCATTTTCTTCAGAACTCATTAGGCAGAGCGACTTCTCATATCCCTTGCAACTATATATATTCTTCCGACTGATGTGAACTTTCCCTACTCTCTGTACCGCCTACCTTCTTCTTTTCCCGAACCCTTTTTAACCTCAATGACCCCTTTGGTGCAGATCTAGTCAGCCAAAGTATTATCGCTTGAGTTCTCACAAGATATATGCCTATTAGATAGCCTATTTTGGAAGGGATAACTAGAATAGGATTGATTAATGTTTGTTGCACTCGTATATGCATTTCCCTGTGTATGATTATTCATGTTCCTGTTTTCTGCTGATCTAGGTGATGCTAGACTGGGATGAGGCTACTAGAGTTGTGATTCCCTATGAGTATTAGGTTTTGTTGAACCTGTACAATCGCAACGGAGACTTGGGAAGCCTAGGTGGTCTTTCTGACTGTGTACCTTGTGAGTTTAGCACTGTGTTGCGAGTGAGGGCTTTTGCCTCTGCCACCCAACACTGTGCTAACTCGTTTGCTTGACTTTGAGAGGATCGCCAGGAGAGAACCAGATACTAGTGATCTGGATCTCTCAAGAGAGCATCCCGTCAATTACCGTAATTTGGCCGCACAGTCTTAAGGACCTCGCTAGGCTACGAGCCGCTTGCTCAGCCATTGTTTCCTAGCCTACTACATCCCAGCTAGACTTTGCTCGGTCAGCAGATACAGCATAGTATTGAAGCTTTCCTTATGTATGTTATTGTTTATGCACTATTGATTTCATGTGTGGCACGCATAGCTACTTTAGAGATTAGTGGCCCCCGAGCACAATCCTAGTAGGCTATTGCCAGTGCATTGTCGGAGTACTTCTTTTATATGTTTGCCATTTACTACTGTCTATTCTTATAATTCTTCTTATGTCAATTTAAAGCCTTTAATATTAGTTAAATTGCCAGTGTGTTGCTTATTGAATTGCTGTTCAAAATCCGATACTTACTTCTTACGAGTATCCGAGAAGCATCTAACTTTATCAGAAGATTCCTTGCTCGATGCTCGAGGACTATTGTTTAACGTAACGTAATAGTGCCGATCCGAAGTAGAGGGTGGAGGACTTCTTAAGTTCTTAGTCAAGGGTGGATTACTTCGGCTTCGGCCAACACTATTCTTTGGTGTTGTTGTATTTACTTCTTTGTTTGATTGTTGACCAGACTAGATAACTCCCGTCTCTTTATTAGTCTGTTGTGAAACGATAGTACCGAGTTCTTGTATACCCCGTTATAGCAGATAGAACTCTGGAGGGTATTGGTGTTTTTTGTTCGGCTGGCAGTACTCTGGGGTTGGGATCGTGTGTTTCCGTTGTGGCAGCGAGCCATACTCGAGTCCTGTTTGAGAGCCCTAGTGTACCCGAGTGCCCGGTCGTAACAAATGGCGACCTTGCTTAGGATTTTGTGAACAGTATAAATTTTTGCAGAGTTGTACAACATTTATTTGTTTGTACTTTAGCGTGCATATTGAAGAATATTTTTTTTTGTATGGCAATTAGTAGAGCATTTAAGAGACTCCAGTTAATTTAGTAATTAGTGCTTGCATAAGGAAGTTTAACACTTTTGTCTCGAGAATTTTTTTGTGGACTTCAGTATGTCGTGCCCTAGCACTGACGAGGAGCGAGAGATGCCATTTGAAGAGGTGCCGTTAGTAATCAGTGAGGAGGATGCTAGAGTTTTTGTGAGTAAGCGGTACCACGTGACGGAGGAGAGGCTGACTGGGGTGGATATTTATGGCTTGCACCTGATAGCCAAGGTTTTGGGCCTATCCAATGTAATAGGGATGTCCAAGGGGGAGCTGATTTCCTGGGTGTTGCGTGGGCGACATGGGGTTTCGGAGGAGAGGGCGTTTGGGGGGGTTCCTCCCCAGATCCCCTCTCACTCGACTCCCACAGTGCCGTCCACTCAGTTGCCGGAGGTTAGCACTCTCCCACAGAGGGATGAGAATTGGCAGATTGGAGTGCCCTCGGGCGGTGCACATGGTGGTTCCCCAGTTTTTGCCCCCCCTCCTTCAGTAGTGGCAGCTCCCTCTTCCTGCCTGTCTCCAGATATGATATTTAGACTTGAGCTTGCTAAGATTGAGGCTGAGGCTAGGAAGCATGAGATTGAGGCTAGGAAGCAGGAGATTGAGGCTGAGAATGAGACCAGAAGGCATGAGAATGAGACTAGGAAGCAGGAGAAGGAGATTGAGGCTGAGGTTAGGAGGCAAGAGGATGAGACCAGGAGGCACGAGGCTGAGCTTAGGTACGACTCAGAGAAATATTGTGCTCAAATAGATTTAGATAAGACTCGTGCAGAGTCGACAGGGACTCGGATGGGCCGTGAGGGCCAAGTAAGAGAACAGTCCTTGTCCCACTTAGTCAAATTGGTGCCGGCATTTAGTGAAACTGAAGTCACAGAATTTTTTAATCGTTTTGAGAAGAAGTGTAGGGAGCATAATTGGCCTGAAGAGAAGTGGGCAGCTCTAGTCTCCTCAAGACTTACGGGTAAGGGTCTGAAGGCTTATGATGCACTGCCTTTAGAGTCTTGCATTGACTACCCAGAATTGAAGAGAGCTGTCCTACGGGCATACGAGTTGCAACCAGAAACATATCGATTGAAGTTTCGGGGTGTTACAAAGACTAGGGAGGCGACCTTTCTTGAACATGCCCGGGACTTAAAAGATGCACTTACAAACTGGACACGTTCTGAGAAAGCTGAGACGGCCGAACAGTTGACTGAGCTGTTTCTGCTTGAGCAGTTTTATAAGTGTACTGGTGCAGAAATGACTTTAACTATTAAAGAAAAGAACCCAAAAACTCTACAGGAGGCAGCTGAGATGGCTGACCTCCGGCTATCGCTAATTCGTGGGTGCGGGTCTGCCCAGCGTAGTGAGGCAGGTAACAAGGGGCGTGACGCCCCACCCCCCCGAGTTGGTAATATATCTTATGCAAACAAGTACAAGAGTTATGATACCAAGACTGACCACAAGACTAGCACCGTCCCATTTAAGAAGGGGCCGGGCCCTTCCCAGTACCAAGGGAAGCCCAAAGGGGAGTTGGAGTGTTATCAATGTCATAAAAAGGGGCACTTTGCAAGAGTCTGTCCTAGCAAACCACCTACAGCAGCTGTGTCTTTGGCCTGCAACATTGGTGTGTCTCTGAAGTCTTCTGAGTTTGCCCGGGGCAGTTCGTCAGAGGCTGAGGCACAGCCAATGCAGAAGCACCTGGGAGGCTCGAACCCTGCTCAGGATGTTTTTTGCGACCATAGAGGGCGGGGTTGCGTGATGTGGGCCGGGCGCAAGCATGGAGTAGAGGTCTTGCGTGATACAGGTGCTTCCCAGACTTTGATGAAAAACTTGACTGGCTACCCTATAAACACGGCTCGGGTGGTAGTGGTGCAGGGTATTAATGCAACTCGGTCATACCCGCTGGTGCGGTTGGAGTTAGAGGTGGATGGTGTGGCACGTGAATTGGATGTCGGGATTGTGGAGAAACTGCCAGTGGAGGGCGTCGACCTTCTTCTCGGCAACGACTTTGCAATGCCCGCTTCTGAGGTTCTACCCTTAGTCGTTGCCGAGAGGCCGGCCGACGTGAGTAGGGAAGAGCGAGAGTGGGTCGAGCGGTGCCAGACACAACCCATGGCGTGTGCTGTCACCCGAGCTCGGGCAGCTAAAGTGTCACAGCCTAGTCCTCCGTCTTCAGACCAGCGGAGGAACGATAAACAGGAGAAGGCTAAAGCTGGAGTTGGTTTTAAGAGTTTTGACTCGGCGGCTCTCCTGGGTGATTCAGTATTAGCACCATTACTTAGTTCTGGAGTAGCCCCTGGGCCTGTCATCGAGAGTGACGAGGCTGGGCATGACGAGTCTCCACGACAGCAACGTTATGAACATCGAGAGAGACAGAGGGAGCAGCTCAGTATCGGGGAAGGTCATGCATTGCTCCGGGAGCAGTTAGATCGCTTGGCACCCTCAGATATACGTCGGTTGCAACTGGAGGACCCTGAGCTCCAAACGTGTGCTAATGGAGCTGTGGAGCTCGACGAGGACGGTGATGCACAGCCGGGAGATTTTTTTTATTTAGAAGGCATCCTCTATCGGCGTTTTCAAGACCCTAAACGTAGCTGGAAAAAGGGGTCCGGAGTAGTGGACCAGTTGGTGGTGCCACGGGAGTGCAGGGATAGCCTACTGAGTTTGGCGCATGACACACCGCTGGCAGGACATTTGGGGGTAAGAAAAACGGTGGCGGCTTTGGGGAAATTGTTTTGGTGGCCGGGGATGAAGTCTCATGTGCAGTCATGGATAAACTCGTGTGATATTTGTCAACGGGTCGGGAAACTGAACCAAGTTATTCCTAAGGCTCCATTACACCCTATTCCTGTGATTGGGCCACCCTTTAGTAAAATTGTTGTTGACATGGTTGGTCCACTCCCTCCCACTAAGGCTGGAAATAAATTTTTGTTAACCATAATGGATGTTGCCACTAGATACCCCGACGCATACCCTATGAAAAATGGCATGGCTAAGACGGTAGTCAGTAACTTGTTGTGGTACTTTTCAAGGTACGGGTACCCGGAGGAGATTCAGTCTGATCAGGGATCCAATTTCACCTCCAATATATTCAAGCAAACAATGCAACAGCATGGGATACGAGCAGTAGTATCATCAGCGTATCACCCTGAGAGTCAAGGGGTGCTTGAGCGGTGGCATGCCACCCTTAAAAGCATGCTCAGGTGTTATTGTGCTGACAACGGAAGGGATTGGGATCTTGGATTGCCTTATGTGCTGTTTGCTGCTCGGGAAGTGCCTGGTGAGAGCCTGGGATTTAGTCCAAACGAGCTGATTTTTGGACACCGTGTCAGGGGCCCCCTTAATATGCTGAGAGAAATTTGGGAGGGAACTGTGCAGCCTTGTCCCTTGTTAAAGTATGTGTTTGAAAGCCGTGAGCGCATGCTTAAGAGTCTGGAGATGGCAGGTCGAAACTTGACAGAATCACAAGCTTTGATGAAGGACAGGTATGATCGCAAAGTGAGGCTCCGGAAGTTCATTGTAGGACAAGAGGTATTAATTTTGTTGCCTTTGGTTGGGAACCCCCTCTCTGCGAAGTACACTGGACCTTATAAAATTGTAGAAAAAATTTCGGACCTAGATTACCTTGTTGCCACTCCAGACAGGAGGAAAAAGAACCAGTTATGTCACGTGAACCTTATAAAAGAGTATGTGAGGCGCCCCTCTGAGCCTCTCACTGTCCCTGTGTTGGCTTGTTGCGGCCGTGGTGGAGAAGGAGAGGGGGACAGTCAAGCTTCAGAGGAGGATAGCTGGGATCAACATGTTTCAGCGGATCAGTGGGCGGGGAACTCGAGCCTAAGGGCTGACGAGGCTATAGCTCATTTGCCTGAGCCGCAGTTTGATGCTATCCGTCAGTTGTTCGGTTCATACCCCACTGAATTTGCTGAACACCCAGGCCTCACTACTCAGGCTATGCATGATGTTGACGTGGGGGACCATCTACCCTTTAAGTCAATCCCGTACCGTGTGCCCCCCATAAAACTACCAGCACTGAGGGAGGAGTTGGAGTATATGCTCGGTAGAGGGTTGATAGAGAAAGGCACAGTTAAATGGACTTCCCCCGTAACACTGCAGCCTAAGCCAGATGGCAAGGTACGCTTTTGTATTGATTTCCGTAGGTTAAACGGTTTGACTCCAACTAACCCATATCCTCTTCCTCGGGTTGATGATAGTGTTGATAAAATTGGTAATGCTCGGTTTTTGTCTAAAGTAGATTTAGTAAAAGGTTACTGGCAAGTACCTTTGTCCGAGCGTGCTAAAGAGGTATGTGGTTTTGTGGTGGACGGGAGTACCTACCGGTGTAATGTTATGCCCTACGGACTTAAGAATGCACCAGCAACGTTTCAGAACCTGATGAATGAAATTGTCAAGGACATTCCAAATTGCACCGTATATTTGGACGATGTAATCATTTATGATGACGACTTTGAGAGCCATTGTGAGCACCTTGAGACCTTGTTCCGGAAACTTAGTGAAGCAGGTCTGGTAGTAAATTTGGCAAAGTGTGACTTCGTAAAAGCCACTGTGCAGTACCTTGGGTTTGTAGTGGGAAGGGGACAGGTGTGCCCTCCTCAGAACAAGGTACAGGCTATCAATAAATTTCCGCACCCAACCACCAAGAAGCAGATTATGAGATTCTTGGGTATGATAGGCTACTACAGACGCTTCATAAAAGGTTACTCAACGGTGTTGGCACCTCTCACAGATTTGTTATCTAAAGACAAAAAGTTTTTGTGGGCACCTGAGTGTGAAAAGGCTTTTACTTTGGTGAAACATTTGCTATGTACTCATCCGATACTCAGGGCCCCAGACTTTAAAAGGCCTTTTCAGCTGGCAACAGATGCTAGTGGTGTAGGGGCTGGTGCCGTCTTGCTACAGACAGACAATGAGGGTGTGGAACACCCAGTAAGTTTCTTTTCTAAGAAGTTCAATGCTGCACAAAATAACTATTCTACAATAGAAAAGGAATTACTGGCGATTGTGCTGTCGCTCAGGCACTTCGAGGTGTATGTTCCAGCCTATGGCCCAGTCGTGGTTATCTACACTGATCATCACCCTTTGAGATTCCTAAATCAATTTCACAATCGCAATATGAGACTGACCAGGTGGTCTTTGATGTTGCAGGAGTATAACCTGGACATCCGTCATATTGCGGGATGTGACAATGTGATCGCGGATTGTTTATCGAGGGTAGATGATCAGTCGTAGGCTATCACAGGTGTGTGGGTTTGAGTGGAGAAAAATAGGCTGCCCTTATAGTGCAGCCGGGAAAAACATATTAAAATATAAAAATCATAAAAAAAACTCTTTCTTTTTGATATAGATAATTGTATAAGTTTGTCATAGCCTATAGAGTTTGAGTAGTCCACGAACTATCAAACGGCTGAGCTGCTGTAAGCTCGCTCTGGGAGAATGATATTGTGTCTTTTGCTATTGTTGGGAGGAGTTATAAAATGTGAATTTTTTTTTAATAATAAGATGTGTTTTGATGATAAACTCAGCTTTGTTTTAGTGCCATGCGGTCGCTGGGTGTGAGGGTCTTGATGGGGTTCTGTGTGTCAGATTTTAGCTCAGGGTTGAGCAAGTAAAATCTTGGGGGAGGTGTGACGCATGTCGAGTATGAGCATGCTGTACAGAACGCCCAGTCATGCCCCACTCTCGCTAGGATCGTCAGGGCAGGAACTTTGGCTGTAGTCTGTGTAGAGTTTCCTAACTTAGTTTATGTGAGCCGTTGTACTATAAGTATTATAAATATGTATTTTGTTTTCATCTGAGTCAACGAGTTCTATTTTATATCATTAGTTATAAGTGTTGTGTGTGGGACTTATTTGTAATGATGAGAGGAGAGAGAGAGATTACGTAACGGGGGCCAGTGAGTGCGCCATGCGGCAGGTAGGCCTAACTCCCCTCCTTCCTCCTCCCTCCTCCCTCTCAGTGCGTGGGAAATCCTTTGTCGATCCCAGATTGAGAGAGAGAATATTACGTAATGATTGTCAGTGGGCGGTCCTTAGTAGTTGGCGATATGCTCACTAGAGGGCCGAGTATAAAAAGGGAAGTCTCGCCGCATTTTCTTCAGAACTCATTAGGCAGAGCGACTTCTCATATCCCTTGCAACTATATATATTCTTCCGACTGATGTGAACTTTCCCTACTCTCTGTACCGCCTACCTTCTTCTTTTCCCGAACCCTTTTTAACCTCAATGACCCCTTTGGTGCAGATCTAGTCAGCCAAAGTATTATCGCTTGAGTTCTCACGAGATATATGCCTATTAGATAGCCTATTTTGGAAGGGATAACTAGAATAGGATTGATTAATGTTTGTTGCACTCGTATATGCATTTCCCTGTGTATGATTATTCATGTTCCTGTTTTCTGCTAATCTAGGTGATGCTAGACTGGGATGAGGCTACTAGAGTTGTGATTCCCTATGAGTATTAGGTTTTGTTGAACCTGTACAATCGCAACGGAGACTTGGGAAGCCTAGGTGGTCTTTCTGACTGTGTACCTTGTGAGTTTAGCACTGTGTTGCGAGTGAGGGCTTTTGCCTCTGCCACCCAACACTGTGCTAACTCGTTTGCTTGACTTTGAGAGGATCGCCAGGAGAGAACCAGATACTAGTGATCTGGATCTCTCAAGAGAGCATCCCGTCAATTACCGTAATTTGGCCGCACAGTCTTAAGGACCTCGCTAGGCTACGAGCCGCTTGCTCAGCCATTGTTTCCTAGCCTACTACATCCCAGCTAGACTTTGCTCGGTCAGCAGATACAGCATAGTATTGAAGCTTTCCTTATGTATGTTATTGTTTATGCACTATTGATTTCATGTGTGGCACGCATAGCTACTTTAGAGATTAGTGGCCCCCGAGCACAATCCTAGTAGGCTATTGCCAGTGCATTGTCGGAGTACTTCTTTTATATGTTTGCCATTTACTACTGTCTATTCTTATAATTCTTCTTATGTCAATTTAAAGCCTTTAATATTAGTTAATTGCCAGTGTGTTGCTTATTGAATTGCTGTTCAAAATCCGATACTTACTTCTTACGAGTATCCGAGAAGCATCTAACTTTATCAGAAGATTCCTTGCTCGATGCTCGAGGACTATTGTTTAACGTAACGTAATAGTGCCGATCCGAAGTAGAGGGTGGAGGACTTCTTAAGTTCTTAGTCAAGGGTGGATTACTTCGGCTTCGGCCAACACTATTCTTTGGTGTTGTTGTATTTACTTCTTTGTTTGATTGTTGACCAGACTAGATAACTCCCGTCTCTTTATTAGTCTGTTGTGAAACGCTAGTACCGAGTTCTTGTATACCCCGTTATAGCAGATAGAACTCTGGAGGGTATTGGTGTTTTTTGTTCGGCTGGCAGTACTCTGGGGTTGGGATCGTGTGTTTCCGTTGTGGCAGCGAGCCATACTCGAGTCCTGTTTGAGAGCCCTAGTGTACCCGAGTGCCCGGTCGTAACAAGGGGACCAATTACATCTCTAACCATGGATTTATATAGTTGGTAAAAAGCTTTAGGATTATTTTTTGAGTCATTGGCAACCTTAATTTCATAATTTATTTTTTCTTTCCTAATATCCCTTTTTACCTGTCTTGATAGATTCTGATAGTAAGCAAGTAGGTGAATTTCGCCTTTCCTAATTGTTCTAAATATTCCTCTCTTTTGTCCTACAAGATCTAATAGTCTATTATATTATTCATCCATTTGGCTGGTTGTGTGTTGATCTAAATTTTCTCTTCGGGATGTATTTATTTTGCGCATTGAATACTGACTCGATAAAATTAAAATTATCGTATGTATCTACCAAGGTTGACGTCTCTTCCTGACTTAAGATGACAGGTGCCTGAGAAGGGGTACACTCATTTGGACACCTGGATCGACTTAATTTTTTTACCATAGGGTCTGCTAATAGGGCTCTTCTTAACCCACCATAATTGGCTTTTCTGAAGTCAGGTATTAATGTTGTATTCTCTCTGGTATTACCTTTCCATTGTATATTAAAATACACAAAATTGTGGTCACTATTTCCTAGGTGGTCCCCTATCTCTACATTATTGACCATATGTTCATTGTTACTGAAAACTAAATCGAGAATATTATTACCTCTAGTCGGCGTATCTATGAATTGAAATAAAAACACTATCTTGTACTACCTCTATAAACTCCTCAGAATCAGAGTCTCCTATTTGATGCTGCCAATCTATATTCGGAAAATTTAAATCCCCCATAATGCACACATTGCTAAACCTTGATGCCATTTGAATTTCCTCCCATAATGACGTTCCGTCATTTCTACTCATATTTGGCGGTCTATACATAACTCCAGTAACTATGGTCTCACTACCTTCGTTAACCTCTACCCAAACACTTTCATTATCGTTATTTAGTCTAATACCTGATTTAATACAGCTTTTTAACCCTTTCAGACTCATATTACGCAGAGGTTGCCAGATTAGCAATAAGAAATAAAGTTCTCTCACTCTTATAATTACCTCTCCAAAATTAGTGTTCTGCCCACAGCTAACTCAAAGACAACTGCATAGGTTGAAGTAACTAAACTAAAAGTTTTTAAATACCCCTGATGGTAACAAAGGTTTTAAAGTATCCCTAATAGGCTCAAAATCGCGTCATATGTCGGAGAGGGTTAATGTACTCCTGACACACACTGCTATACCGCCACCCCTCTTACTTGTTCGGTCACATTTAAACAAACTATATCCTGGTATATCAAATTCTGCTAAAAAAATGCCTGGTTTCTGTATTAATTCACGTTTCAGTTAGCGCTATTATGTCTATATTTTCTTTGCTAACAAGGGCTCTAAGTTCGTTCATTTTGTTACATAGACTCCTACAGTTTGTGTAATATACTCTCAATTTACTTTTCTTTATACCTAATTTACCTTTATTTCTAACGACATTTCCATCTTCCGTTGCACCATTACTACTATCATTATCAATATAGTCATATTTTTTAGCATGAGACTGAATATCCTTATCGCTTTCGCCTGACGCTAAAATTGTTCCATTTAACCTCTCAATATTTCTGTTCAAAACCCCACAACCACCCTATCTAAAGAACTAGCTAATGTGGAAACCCCTAACCGTGAAAGATGAACCCCATCCCTTGCGTACATCCCATCTCTCCCATAGAAACTACCCGAGTTATCAATGAATGGTATTGCTTTTTCTTTGCAATATTTCTCCAACCGGCAATTGACACCAATCGCCCTGGATGTCCATTCCTTGGGAACTCCTCTTCTGGGTAGGATACAATGTACTACAGGGATCCCTCCCTTCATCCTAACCTTATCTAACACATCCCGATACTGCTGCAGCAGTTCCTCACTTCTACCCTTACTAACATCGTTACTCCCGGCACTGAGACAGATAATGGGGTTATCTCCACTATCTTCCAAGATGTGGTCCATCTTCTCTAAAACCCTCCCAACTCCATGGTCAGGCAGACACACAACCTTCCTAAGTTTAGTGTGGGTAGCCCTAACTAAATGTCTTACCATGGAGTCACCCAGAATCGACATAGACTTACCTTCTCGGGACACAGAATAACCTTTCCCTAGGGAGGATCCAGCAGCTGCAGTTGGAGAACCCCTGGTGGTGGCAGAAGCTCCCTTGGTGGTGGTGGTGGGGGGGGGGGGGTAGGTAGCACAGCGTCAGCGGTTGGAGCTGAGTCGGCGGCAGGCACTTCGGCTAACCCTCCCTTATCCTGACTATCTTTTCCCTCACATTTGTCTCGCAAAGGAGAGAATGTTTTTGTCACACTCATACCTATTCTACTATCCTGCTTCTTGAGTGTGACTTTCCCACCCGTATTTTTAACAACCTGCCATGAATAAAAATTTTCATCAACTTCCTCCCTTTTCCACTTACTCGACTTTATTTCCTCTTGGCTAAGCCTGAAAGCTAGATTTTCGTTTTTAATAAAATCCACTTCCCTCTGAAGTTTAACATTAACCTCCCTTAGAGCCAAGACCTCTTCCTTCACCACAACCATCTCCTCTCTTACCTGGAGAATAAGATGATGCAGATCAGTTAGAGACTTGCACTCCATACCTGGCATGATCCCAATAAGCTTAGCGAGGAGCAAGAAACTAAGTACAGAAAAACAAAAACAAGTAAACTAACAGCTAAAAACTGAGCTATAACACTTTTATATAACACGAGTGTACTGCCTCCAAACACAGGTAGGTGTGACTGGTCACTAAAGGTCACTGGTAATAGTGGAGCTGATAACTGCAAATTTCAGGAGAATCGTTCATTTACGGAAACAAGCACCAAATTTGGCACACATACTCCTTGGGGATTGCTCTTTTGATAATACCCGTTAGCCACCTAAAAATTCAAGATGGCGGCCATTTTTCAAGATGACCGCCATTGAATATACAGAAATATTGCATTTCGCAATAAAATCGCAAAGACTTGTCCTGTTTGAATGATCTTGGTGTCAAATCATACATTTTTCACTATGTAGAATCCGAATTTGGAACCATGGACTTACTCACTAGCTTCCTTGTACCATAATATCAGTCCCGGAATCCTAATATTCTGCTAAATTAGAGGTTCATGTTACGTCTGACTCGGCTAAAATGCATGGTAGTGTATATCGTAGTAGTGTTAGAGGTTTAGTATGTGTAGCATCTTCCTGTACAAGGATTCCAAACTGGACATGACACGATACCGTGGGGGGGGGGGGGGGGGGGACTTGCAGCGGAAGGTGTAGAGTAGTAGCTCAACAGAGCGGATGTCAACGCACAGCCAGGGCACACTGGTGGCACCGCTGCTGTGAAACTCAGCATGGGGTTCAGTATCAGCTGAATAATTAGTTTAGTGTAGCTAAATAATTAGTTTAGTGTCCCAAATGCTGTCTAATAAGCCCCGCATCAGTTAGCTACTGTAGATTACATGTAGTTTAACATAGATGTTTAGTTAGATAGCCGCGCCTGAATTGACAGGGTGTGCCAGCGCGGAAGAGCCGAGCCAAGGGTAACGGGGCTTTACATTGCTTTGCATGTAGTTACCTGGATGGTGTACAGATCACACGGAACTTAAATGATACTGGATGAACGATCGGGTTAGGTGTAGGTCATATATTTTTATTCCCGAACCTAGTCGTATCCCATACCTTATTGTGCATGATTGTGATCAAGGTGGTAAAAGGATAACCCCTCGGCCTTGATTCACTGATTTTTTTTTTTTTTTTTTTTTTTTCTATATTCCAACTTACTTCCTCTCGGGCATAGGCTGAGAGCCTTAACATTCACTGCTTTACAATGAACAGTGAAGCCCGTGAGGTCTTGTTCCAGTCTAGGGAGTGAGACATGTGAAGCACGTAGAGTACAATGAGCACCTGCCATCTTGCCTTCACATGAGGCACGGTGCTCACTCATGGCCCGAAATGACCCCATCTCTGAAGCCACCTCGTTCCCGTGCTTCACTGTCTCATTCCCTACACTCGGACTCTCACACTTACACACACACAGAACGCCACCTGTTGAGCAGATAACTCACCAGGCATTGCACCCCTATAGCATATTTTGAATATGGGAATATTCATACAGTGCTATTTAATCAGGGAACAATGAGGGTATTTTATTGACGTTTCGGTGGGCTTGTGGTAATGCACTGATACTAGGTACAGCACAAATTCCATCCCAATAATATCTTCCCATTGATACATCGGGATTTGAACCCGGGACCTTTGGATTACCAGGCCAGTGGCAAGACCACTACAGATAATTATCATACTGTGATTATCTGTTATATCTGTTATCATATAACATACTGTGTTATATCATACTGTGATTATCTGTTATATACTGTGATTATCTGTTATCTATTATATTTGTGTTACAAATAATTATCATACTGTATTCACCATGATGGCAAATACAGATCCAGGACCGTCTAAATTCCGGACTAACTGGAGCAAGTGTTGTCTTTGCCAGAAGAAGAAGAGTGAAGAGCTCAAGTCACCACGTGCACAACAACCACAAAAACATGATGGCTACACTATGATTGCGACTACTATTCCCCTTTTTCACTCAATTAATGAGATGCCTATTGTTCTGGATCCAGCCAGACTTGATGATGGTGGTGGCATTGAAGAAACTCTGAGGAGGAACAAGGTGCAGTATCACCAAAGTTGTCGCCTTATGTTCAACAACACGAAACTGGAGAGAGCCAGAAAAAGAAGAGCAGAGAGTGCTCAGCCAGTAGAATGCCAGACCAAGCTGCGTAGAACCAGCCTTGAAGGCCAAACGTGTTTCATATGTGACAAAGAAGCCCCATCCTCTGAACTCAGACAAGTTATGATGATGAACCTCAATAACAGACTAATGAATGTGCCCAAACTTTAAATGACGGAAAACGTCTTGCAAGACTTAGCGGTGGAGATGATATTGCACAGGAGGTCAAATACCATTTTGCATGCTTGACAGACCTGTACAATAGAGAGAGGACGTACCTCAGAGCCACCAAGAGACTGGAACAGGAACGTGCACCCGAAGAGGATGCCCACCCACAGGCATTCTCAGAGCTAGTCACATATCTAGTGGAGACCACCATATCTGGCGAGGGTCCTGCAGTCTTCCGACTTGCAGACATAGTTCACCTGTATGCCCAGCGCCTGGAACAGCTGGGTGTTGATGCACCTGCTGTCAACTCCACAAGACTGAAGGAAAACTGCTCTCAGAAATACCTGAGTTGGAAGTGCACAAGCAGGGAAGGGATGTTCTTCTGGCTTTCCAGAAAGATGTGGGCTTTGTCTTGTCAGAAGCCTTTGACTATTATAGTGAAGCTATTATCCTTGGCAAAGCAGCTAACATCTTGCGAAGACATATGCTGGACCACAAGTCCACATTTGATGGAACGTTCCATGAGGGGTGCATCGAGCAGGCCATTCCACTCACTCTTCTTCAGTTTGTGGCCATGCTTGAACACGGAGCGGACATCAAATCTCAACTGAGGTTTGGCACATCAAAGACAGATCTAGCAATTGCTTAGCTGCTTCAGTACAACTGCTATGCAAGGTACAAAGAAGGAGCAGCAACTCACAGACACTCCAAAGACAGAGAGACCCCATTCCCTGTTTACATGGGGATGTCCGTCTACACAAAGACCAGAAAGAGAAAGTTGGTGGAAATACTTAACGAGCATGGCATCAGCATTTCATACGACAGGGTGCTACAGATATCTGCACAGCTGGGAGATGCAACAGTCAGCAAGTACATGGAGGATGGGGTGGTCTGTCCACCAGTTCTGCGAAAAGGGCTGTTCACCACATCAGCCATGGACAACATAGACCACAATCCCACTGCAACGACAGCGACCACTTCTTTCCATGGAACCAGCGTCTCTGTTTTCCAGCACCCAACCAAAGAAGACAAAGGTGAAGAGCGTGGACAGCTGAAGTTCGGAGAGGAGAAAGTGAAGACAGTTCCAGAACTTCCAGACTCCTTCACCAATGTCCGGCCCGCCTTCTTCACCAAGAAGAAACCCTCTCCTCCCCAGAGTGGTGTGACACACCCAGACACCAGTCTGCTGAGGCCACAACTGGCAATGGAGTATGAGTGGCTGGAGAAGGTCACTGTGACAGATGGGCCAGTGGATGTGACTTGGTCAGCCCACCATGCTTCACAGAAGAGAGGAAAGCCATTTTAGGTCAACATTACATCACTTTTGCCTCTGCTGCGAGATCAGGCCCACTCGGTTGCTACAGTCAAGCATGTGATGGACAAGATCAAGGAGATAGTGGCATTTCTGAACCCCGGTCAGGTGCCAGTCATTGCTGCTGACCAGCCAATATATGCAGTAGCCAAGCAGGTCCAGTGGCACTGGCTTGAAATTTACGGTGAGGACAAGTTCGTCATAATGTTCGGAGGCTTGCATATTGAGATGGTGGCACTGAAGTCCATTGGAACTCTACTACAGGACAGTGGTTGGACAGGAGCCCTCTTGGAGGCAGGGATAGCATCTCCTGGGACAGCAGATTCATTTCTGACAGCTTCGAGCATCACTAGGACACGACAGATGCACCAGATAACAGCATGCAGTCTGTACAAACTTCTGAAGGCAGCCCACACGGACTGCTCGAAAGAGACAGATGAACAACCCGAAGAGGTGTCTAGCTTCGAAGCTTGGTGTGAGCATTGCAAACTGCAAAGTCCCCAGTTTCATTTCTGGTATATGGTGCTGTCAATGGAACTGGTGATCCTCTTGTTGATCCGATCATTCAGGGAAGCCAACTTCTTCCTGTACTGTCAGTCACTGGCTGAGCTGATACCGTACTTCTTTGCCAACAACAATGTAAACTATGCACGGTGGCTTCCGATCCACTACGGAGACAAGGTGACCCTGGAACAGAAGCATCCTCAGATCCAGCACAGCTGAAGGTGTCGATGATGCGAGGTTGGACATGTTTGCTCGGAAGCAGAGGCCGTACGAAGCCATTCCTCCAACCCGAGCAGCACTGAAGCAGCATGTGAAGCGGGCTGCCTACCAGGTGGGCTGCATCTGGAGTCAGTCAACAGTACGTCAACCAGAAACGCAGATTCCTGCCAACTGGGGCTGGACCAAGGAAAGAGATCCGTGGCAGATCGTTTGGACAGAGCTCCCACCCATTGCAGAGAGTTGCCAGCAGCTGACCAAGTGTGGATGCAAGTCGGAATGCTGCGGTCGATGCAAATGCTACTGCTTTGGTCTGACCTGCACGGCACTGTGCAGCTGCAGATGCGAGGTTTAGAAGCGTTGTAGTATACTCATCCAGGCAGCAAGAAAATAAGTGACAAACAAGTATAGGCCTACTGCCTACATGTACATCCAATAATATATCGGATTGATGGTGCCTATGATATGGGCACTTTTTACCCTAATTATGATTCCGGGACTGATATTATGGTACAAGGAAGCTAGTGAGTAAGTCCATGATTCCAAATTCGGATTCTACATAGTGAAAAATGTATGATTTGACACCAAGATCATTCAAGTAGGACAAGTCTTTGCGATTTTATTGCGAAATGCAACGTTTCTGTGTATTCAATGGCGGCCATCTTGAAAAATTGCCGCCATCTTGAATTTTTAGGTGGCTAACGGATTTTATCAAAAGAGCAATCCCCAAGGAGTATGTGTGCCAATTTTGGTGCTTGTTTCCAGAAATGAACGATTATTCCAGTTATCTGCCCCACTATAAGTGGTCCGGACAGGAGCTCAGATTAACACAACCTTCTCCTGTCACTGAATGAACTGAACTGGAACTGAGCTTGGTGTTCCATTGTTTCAATTTTCCTAGCGAGTTTTACTAGATAATTTGATCACACGTATTTGTGATTTTACCTTCATATATATGTATATAATTATACATATATATATATATATATATATATATATATATATATATATATATACCGGTATATATATATTATATAGAGAGTCGATAGAGTCTGGCACAAATTTATAATTTCCAAACTACTATCCTTTGGACTTGTATCCCTCTATTTGTGCCTTTGTCTCTAATTCCTTTCTGACCATTTCATAGCTGCAGTTGTGGACGGCCATCGATCACTTCTCAACCTATCAACTTCGGTGTTCCTCAGGGTTCTGTCTAGTTTTCTCTAATATTAATTAATGATCTCCTCAACTCTACCTTTATCCTATCCACTCATATGGTGACAACTCTACCTTCCACTATTCAGCCAGCGATGCCAGGTGAATTTGCCCAAAATATCGTACCAAGCATGTCAAAATGAACATATTTGCATCGATATTAACTTACAGAGTTTTCATCATGTATCAGTATGAATTTCACCCATATAGGCATTTTATATGACTTGTTTTGCTGACAGACAGTGACAATGTTTGCAGTACTTGAGTTCAATCCCTGTGTCACTGTGTGTCATCTGAACAGTTCATAATAGGAGGTTTGTTTTGGTTAAATGATCAATTCGTGAGAATACTGGTAAAATGTTATCTGCATACACACTATAACCATAGGGCACTGACTATGGACTACCAGGTCTAGCACAGCAGAGCAGGTGAACACGAGACTTATTATTCATGTTTAGTTCAAGAGAGAGATGGAACTAGAGATACATTTATTTAGTCTGTATTGTTTTACTGTTTGCTAAACAATTTTCATATTATCGTATATCTGCACTAAATTATTGTACAAATTCCTGAAATGTGTTATTACTGTACACATGTTATCGTACATTGTACAAAAGATAAATTTATTGTACACAAGATAAATGTATTGTTTTTGTACGATGATTGCACGCCTGTCATCGTTGTACTCAGCTAGTTGGTCACAACAACCCAGCATGCAATCACTCCAAAAGCCATGTGACGAGGCCATAGCACACCTGTCTTCTGATCTATCAATAATTTGAGATTGGGGCAGAGAAAATCTTGTTACTTTCAATGCGTCCAAGACTCAATTTTTCCCTCTACCCGTCACAATCTTCCACAATACTATCAATTACTCTTCAACAATACACAAATCAATCCTTCATCTTCTCTCAATTTTCTTGGAGAAATATTTTGTCATTCAACCTTTCTTGGAAGGATCATAATACCACTCTTGCTAAGACAGCAAGTTAGGTGTGCTCAACCGTCTCCGTGGGTTTTTCACTCCCGCACAATTTCTTACTCTGTATAGGGGCACAGTATGCACATATATCAAGTATTGTTCGCATGTGTGGCCAGATTCCACCCGTACTGCACGTCTCCAAACAGTAGAGTCAACAGCATTTTGCCTCATAAACTCAATGTCTCTTACTATTTCCCTACAATCTCTTTCTACACGCCGCAATGTTACATCTCTTCACTCTTCTTTCTATGGCTATTACAACAATCAGTGTTCTTCAGAGCCCTTGCGGCGATTGCGAGGCACCCTCCTTTCAACACAGTCCCGCTCTTTTCCCGTCCAACTCTCAAATCCAAGTATTAGCAAGCTATTTTTCAGTTTCTGTTCTACTCAAATAGTGAGCTCTGGAACTCTCTGACAGAATGCGTCATAAACCTCACGGGGTTAACAATGGTTTGGTTGGCTTCGGTTAATTTTGCATTTTTGTATATATATACGGGTTCAGGGGAGGCAGACCGTTTGTTTGGTCTATTAATTAATTTATTCATATATTTTTTTTAGTTTCCTCCCTAGACCTCCATCAAGCTTAGAAAAACACCCCCTAGATAAATTTGTAAATTTTTCATTAGAAAAATGTCCCGGCCGAAGGCCGGTTCCTCTTAAAATTTCAAGCTCGCTTTCGCTCGCCAGGAAATAATCGACACCCAAATGGCACGAAAGGTCTTAAAATTGACAACGAAATGGGGCGAAAGGTGTTAAAATCGCCAAACTAATGGGCCAAATGTCTTATAATCTCAAAACTAGTGGGGCTAAACATTAGGGAGAAGGGGGTCCAGAAAAACGGTCTGCCTCCCCTTAACTTGTCGGGAACCGTTTTGTTTACTGCTAAAATTGTTGTTCAACAATAATAAAATGTTTCAGGAAACACTATGTGTCTTTGTCTGGGATCGAACCTGGGCTAAATAAATGTAAGTCTCAGCTAGACAAACTTCTCACTACACCACCACCCTACAAGCCCTAAACATTCCTTTTGACAGATATATAAAGCCTAAGCATTCCTTGTTACAGAGATATAAGAGATACTCAAGCCGGTATCACACGAGCGCTTTTTCACTCAACATTTATCCTCAACATTGGTCTGGCAGCTTATATGGTCAACATATTCAATATTTCGGTTGCCTAAATTCATATATCATTAGTCTAGTTTCCGATACCGTTGCAAAATATTCCAGAAATGTTGCCAGAAAAATGTTGATCATCGAATGTTGACTATAAAAGCTCTCGTGTGATACCGGCTTTAGGTTGTGTTGCTGGCACTTGCATTTATGTAGACCATGTTCGATCCCAGGTATAGTCACTTAGTGTTTCCTGAACAATTTGTCGACTTTTCATGCCATCATTAAAAAAAAATATATATATATATATATATATATATATTAAGTGTTCAATCGTTAGTTAAGGGGGGTCACCATCTTTTTTTTATCTTTCTCTCTTTTTTTTTTCTTTCCCTGGCTTGTATCCATTCGGCCCCATTCAGCCAACTGTTTTAAGACGCTTATCCCCATCCAGGTGTCGATTTCTTACTGGCGAGCGATAGCGAGCCCGAATTGCATGGAGAAGTCCGGCTTCGCCAGAGACATTATTCTATCGAAAAATGTACAAAATTAGCTTGCTGTCAAAACAAAAATATATATATTGACACCTGGATGAGGGTAAACATCTTGAAACAGTAGGCTGAATGGGGCCGAATGGATACAAGCCAGAGAAAGAGAGAAAAGGAGATAAACATTGCAGGTCACCCTCCTTAATGCGTAATAAATAAACCCCTTGAAGTTCTGACGCGTTTTAGCAGTTTATTTTGGCAGTCATTAGACGAGTTTATGCAGCTTAATAAGTATTTGTCGGTATTAGAAGGGTAAAAACTATCCCAATCAACCCTCTGACTTCCATATACCCTGCCTATTCTGAATAAAATCGTCTAATAAGTAATAACTACCAGAACACAGAAAAGAAATGCGTCTTGGATCTTGAAATGGTTAAATATATACAAGATTGAAATACTGAACGTGTATAATGGTGTTACGTTTGAACACAATTTTTAGTGTTGAACTAGGTATATATATTACATCCATTCCTTAAGGGGGGTGACCTGCCTTTTTTTCTCTTTCTCTGGCTTTTATCCATTATGCCCCATTCAGCCTACTGGTTTAAGACGTTTTTCCCCATCCAGGTGTCAATATTTTCCTGGTGAGAGGTAGCGAGCCAGCATAAATATATTTTTGTTTTGCGAGCAAGCTAAATTTGTAAACTTTTCGATAGAAAAATTTCTCCGGTGAAGCCGGATTTCTCCATACAATGCTGGCTCGCTATCGCTCGCCAGGAAGATATCGACACCTGGATGGGGATAGGCGTCTTAAAACAGTTGGCTGAAAGGGGCCGAATGGGTACAAGCCAGGGAAAGAGAAAAAAGGAGAGAAAGATAAAAAAAAAGCCGGTGACCCTCCTTAAAGCTCAAATGCATCCTTCCGGCAAATTCTATTTTCACTTTTCCGGCTCTGGACCTGTTATAAATGTGCTACATCACTCCTTCGCCCCCTTACACCAATTGACCACTTGCGAGTTTCGTTCTGTAAGGAAGTTGGAGCTGTAGACATAGATGGTAAATAGAAATGCAATAATTATGTAGGTTCCTATGGATAAAAAGTATGTTGAATTGGGGTTTATGTATTTATATAATTATGTACTACACCATAATGTTAAAAGTAAATTGTGTTGAATATCAATATCTACAGCTCCAACTTCCTTATAGAACTAGACTCGCAAGTGGTCAATTCCGTATTGTGTTTTCCATATTTCTGCTTTTCTATTACAAGGACGACCATAATAACTAACCTAACATATTCAATTTAAGCTAATCAACCTTCAGCTAACCTTGTATACCGAACCTTTCTCAATTTTCATTTATGAATCCTCACTTAGCTAAACCTAAACTCACATGAACTAATCTATCTTCACCTCACCAAACATAATTCAAGCTACCTCAACCCAACCTAGCCAAACATAACCTACACTGTAAACAACAAATCATGTACCATTACAGAAAATAATTTGCTGTAAAATTCACTGTTCTGTAATTCATTTCAACATATTTACTTTGTAAAAAATCACAGTTATGTTGTCTATCTATCTATCTACATACAGTACTCAGGCTCAATCACAGTTATGTTGTATATCTATCTATCTACAGTATATACAGCACTCAGGCTCAATCACAGTTATGTTGTCTATCTATCTATCTACAGTATATACAGTACTCAGGCTCAATCACAGTTTTGTTGTCTATCTATCTATCTACAGTACATACAGTACTCAGGCTCAATCACAGTTATGTTGTCTATCTATCTATCTACAGTATATACAGTACTCAGGCTCAATCACAGTTATGTTGTCTATCTATCTATCTACAGTATAATTATACAGTACTCAGGCTCAATCACAGTTATGTTGTCTATCTATCTATCTACAGTATATACAGTACTCAGGCTCAATCACAGTTATGTTGTCTATCTATCTATCTACAGTATATACAGTACTCAGGCTCAATCACAGTTATGTTGTCTATCTATCTATCTACAGTATATACAGTACTCAGGCTCAATCACAGTTATGTTGTCTATCTATCTATCAACAGTATATACAGTACTCAGGCTCAATCACAGTTATGTTGTCTATCTATCTATCTACAGTATATACAGTACTCAGGCTCAATCACAGTTATGTTGTCTATCTATCTATCAACAGTATATACAGTACTCAGGCTCAATCACAGTTTTGTTGTCTATCTATCTATCTACAGTATATACAGTACTCAGGCTCAATCACAGTTATGTTGTCTATCTATCTATCTACAGTATATACAGTACTCAGGCTCAATCACAGTTATGTTGTCTATCTATCTATCTACAGTATATACAGTACTCAGGCTCAATCACAGTTATGTTGTATATATATCTATCTACAGTATATACAGCACTCAGGCTCAATCACAGTTATGTTGTCTATCTATCTATCTACAGTATATACAGTACTCAGGCTCAATCACAGTTATGTTGTCTATCTATCTATCTACAGTATATACAGTACTCAGGCTCAATCACAGTTTTGTTGTCTATCTATCTATCTACAGTATATACAGTACTCAGGCTCAATCACAGTTATGTTGTCTATCTATCTATCTACAGTATATACAGTACTCAGGCTCAATCACAGTTATGTTGTCTATCTATCTATCTACAGTACATACAGTACTCAGGCTCAATCACAGTTATGTTGTCTATCTATCTATCTACAGTATATACAGTACTCAGGCTCAATCACAGTTATGTTGTCTATCTATCTATCAACAGTATATACAGTACTCAGGCTCAATCACAGTTATGTTGTCTATCTATCTATCTACAGTATATACAGTACTCAGGCTCAATCACAGTTATGTTGTCTATCTATCTATCTACAGTATATACAGTACTCAGGCTCAATCACAGTTATGTTGTCTATCTATCTATCTACAGTATATACAGTACTCAGGCTCAATCACAGTTATGTTGTCTATCTATCTATCTACAGTACATACAGTACTCAGGCTCAATCACAGTTTTGTTGTCTATCTATCTATCAACAGTATATACAGTACTCAGGCTCAATCACAGTTATGTTGTCTATCTATCTATCTACAGTATATACAGTACTCAGGCTCAATCACAGTTATGTTGTCTATCTATCTATCAACAGTATTTACAGTACTCAGGCTCAATCACAGTTATGTTGTCTATCTATCTATCTACAGTATATACAGTACTCAGGCTCAATCACAGTTATGTTGTCTATCTATCTATCAACAGTATATACAGTACTCAGGCTCAATCACAGTTTTGTTGTCTATCTATCTATCTACAGTATATACAGTACTCAGGCTCAATCACAGTTATGTTGTCTATCTATCTATCTACAGTATATACAGTACTCAGGCTCAATCACAGTTATGTTGTCTATCTATCTATCTACAGTATATACAGTACTCAGGCTCAATCACAGTTATGTTGTATATCTATCTATCTACAGTATATACAGCACTCAGGCTCAATCACAGTTATGTTGTCTATCTATCTATCTACAGTATATACAGTACTCAGGCTCAATCACAGTTATGTTGTCTATCTATCTATCTACAGTACATACAGTACTCAGGCTCAATCACAGTTATGTTGTCTATCTATCTATCTACAGTATATACAGTACTCAGGCTCAATCACAGTTATGTTGTCTATCTATCTATCAACAGTATATACAGTACTCAGGCTCAATCACAGTTATGTTGTCTATCTATCTATCTACAGTATATGCAGTACTCAGGCTCAATCACAGTTATGTTGTCTATCTATCTATCAACAGTATATACAGTACTCAGGCTCAATCACAGTTATGTTGTCTATCTATCTATCTACAGTATATACAGAACTCAGGCTCAATCACAGTTATGTTGTCTATCTATCTATCTACAGTATATACAGTACTCAGGCTCAATCACAGTTATGTTGTCTATCTATCTATCTACAGTACATACAGTACTCAGGCTCAATCACAGTTGTGTTGTCTATCTATCTATCAACAGTATATACAGTACTCAGGCTCAATCACAGTTATGTTGTCTATCTATCTATCTACAGAATATACAGTACTCAGGCTCAATCACAGTTATGTTGTCTATCTATCTATCTACAGTATATGCAGTACTCAGGCTCAATCACATTTATGTTATCTATCTATCTATCTACAGTATATACAGTATTCAGATTTTGTTAAAGCAAATGAGAGGAGTGGACATAATACAAGAAACAGGATGTTTAATTTTAAGGTCCCGAGAATCCAAGGACAGGGTATGCAAACATTCTTCTTCACTGCCATCAATGACTGGAACGACCTACCCCAGTCAGTCCGTGAAAAGAGAACACTGTGTTCCTTCAGACGTAGCCTGAAGGAACACCTGAACCGGACAGCTGCGAGAAGGGAGCACCAAGCTTATGTCTACTACTAAATACGACATAAGAGATAGACAAACCAAACTGAAATGATTACTGATTACGGATTACTGATATTTACTATAGGATGTAATGTATCTTAAAATAACCCCCTAGAAATACTTTCTCTAAAGTATCTATTTCTTTATCCTCCCCATTTCCCCAGCTAACCTAATCCCACAAGGACCCCAATGGAAATACGCCTAACGGCCTTATTGGGCTATCCTTAGTTGGAATTATGGAAGGCTGGTACATGTCATATATATAACATACTATGTGGTACCAACTCTGTAAATTGCTAACTGAATAAATATTATTATTATTATTATTATTATTATTAGGCTCAATCACAGTTATGTTGTCTATCTATCTATCTACAGTATATACAGTACTCAGGCTCAATCCCCACTTTTCCTTTTTTTTTGGAGGGGGGGGGGGGACTCAAGACAGAGCCAGAATAGGGACAACACAACAGCAAACAATGAATACACAAACACAAAACACAAATTCACACACATCTAGGTCATCCAGGAGAAGACCCAGAGACCAGGGTCACCAAGGTCCCTCCAGCACTCCCCCGTCCCCCGACTACAAACAAATTATGTAAATATTACAGGTTTCCTGTAAACACATTTACAGACAATTTGAATTATTACATTTAATCTGTAAGCATAACAGATATTCTGTATTTGTGTTTACAGTAAGCCTGTACTATTTACATAATATTGTCTACAGAACAATTGTAATAGCTACAAATTAACTGTGTTTTTTTTACATGGTAGATCTGTTGAATGGAATGACAAAACTCTGTGATTTTTACAACAAATGTTTGGCAGCCGTGCTACCAGAGATGTTCTGTAATATTATATAAGAACATTTTATCTGTAGAAGTACAGAACTCTCCTTTTGAAAGGAAAGGTGTACGCTTCATGTGTTAGAAGCGCAATGACATATCCTTCAGAAACATGGCCGGTCAAAGGGGATGATATCAGCAAAATGGAACATAACGAGATGAGAATGGTGAGATAGATGTATGGGGCCAAACTATCTAGTAAAGAGCTGAGACGACAGTTTGGTATCAAGAGTATCAGTGATGGCATGTGCATCACCTGGCTTGGATGGTTTGGACATATGGAGAGGATGGATTAACTAAGTTGGGTGAAAAGATGCAAATCTGTGAACGTGGAAGGAGCTTTACCAAGAGGCATAATTGTCATTAACCTAACCTGACAACCTAACTTAATATTATAACGTATCTGTGAGGGTAATGTAAAATCAGTGACAATGCATCTGCTAACACAACTCCTACCCATATCAGAGCCAATATAGTCACTACATTGGCATACTACCCCTATTATTACCCCTACCCAAAACCCTACATTCCCAAACTTTCCCCTAGATTGGTGGGATAGTAAATTAAATCCAAACTACAAATCACACTCAGGAACAACTCAAATTACCTCTACAAAACCTTCAGTTTAAAAATAATAAAAACAAAATTAAAATAAATAAATAATAATAATTACAAGTCGACCACACATTTTGTTCATGGGTTATTTCATCGGTTTTGGAAGTTCTCATCAACATACAGTGGTTGTAATTGCTTACAATCCTCGGTAAATGAATTTTCCTCATTATCAAATGATCTTACAACACTCGCATGAACGATCTTTTCCGAGGAAAAATTAAATATTGTTTTGCTTTGCCTTATGATACAGGATGGGTAGAGGGGGGCTTCGATCCCCTCACCTCCCTTTAGCTTATTGAAATCGACATCTATTTCGTCAGTAGGGGGCCAAATTAGAATTTTACCGCCGTCGATAGGGAGAATTTTGCTTTTTACAGTGCTCTATATAATGCCCATTTAATGCATTTCCTATGGTTGAAACAAACTTATATATGATCTTTGCAACATCCTTATCCTATAACTGCCTTCACATATTGAGAAAAAAGTTGTGATTGTCTCGTTAATATTATGTAGCAAAACAAATAAAAAAAACATAAAAAATGGAGCACTAGCCTAGTCTTGTAATATTTTACTGTATGAGGGGAAAACAGAATGCGATATTCATATCAGCTGGCAAAACAAACCTCTGGCAAGTAAAACAAAATATATAAAGATGTAATGAGAAGATTAGATTCAGGAGTGAGTCAACATCATGATTCACTGGCGAACTATTTTGATAACTGCTTCAACCACATAGACCAATTTACTTGAAATCACTAGTTATTGTTCATTGTCTTGTATTGTATCATTAACTCTTTGGCGCATCTAGGCATTTGGCGTTTTGCTAGTTACTTTGATCAAACTGAATTGATTTTTGGGCCCATAACGGGATTTTTTCGTGCGGCGATAATTAATTTTGCGAACATATTTCCCCCCCCCCCCCCCCCCCCCTGCAACAACACCTGAAGGACATAAAAGCCGCCATGACAGAGGCGGAGCAACCTCCCCGCCAGCTACCACCAAAACGTTATGAAGAGTAAAAGCAGAATCAAAACAGGCCCTTAACATCATCAAGCACCCAAGCAATCAGCATCAAATGAAAATACCCCTTTTTGTTTGTTGACCGCAAAATGTGAGACTGGCACAATCTTGGAATCACCCCCCTCCCCCAACCAATTGAGAGGCTGGACACCCTGCGAGGCACCTTGCTTGCCCGACATGTGTGAAACCGACACCTGTGTTAACTGTGAGGCACCTTGCTTGCCTGAGATGTGTGAAACCGACACCTGTGTTACCTGTGAGGCACCTTGCTTTCCCGACATGTGTGAAACCGAAACCTGTGTTACCTCTGAGGCACCATGCTTGCCAGACATGTGTGAAACCGACACCTGTGTTACCTGTAAGGCACCTTGCTTGCCCGAAATGTGTGAAACCGACACCCGTGTTACCTGTGAGGCACCTTGCTTGCCAGACATGTGTGAAACCGACACCTGTGTTACCTGTGAGGCACCTTGCTTGCCCCGACATGTGTGAAACCGACATCTGTGTTACCTGTGAGTCACCTTGCTTGCCCGACATGTGTTAAACCGACACCTGTGTTACCTGTGAGGCACCTTGCTTGCCCGACATGTGTGAAACCGACACCTGTGTTACCTGTGAGCCACATTGCTTACCCGACATGTGTGAAATCGACACCTGTGATACCTGTGAGGCAGCTTGCTTGCCCAACATGTGTGAAACCGACACCTGTGTTACCTGTAAGGCACCTTGCTTGCCCGAAATGTGTGAAACCGACACCCGTGTTACCTGTGAGGCACCTTGCTAGCCAGACATGTGTGAAACCGACACCTGTGTTACCTGTGAGGCACCTTGCTTGCCCCGACATGTGTGAAACCGACATCTGTGTTACCTGTGAGTCACCTTGCTTGCCCGACATGTGTTAAACCGACACCTGTATTACCTGTGAGGCACCTTGCTTGCCCGACATGTGTGAAACCGACACCTGTGTTACCTGTGAGCCACATTGCTTACCCGACATGTGTGAAATCGACACCTGTGATACCTGTGAGGCAGCTTGCTTGCCCAACATGTGTGAAACCGACACCTGTGTTACCTGTGAGGCACCTTGCTTGCCCGACATGTGTGAAACCGACACCTGTGCTACCTGTGAGGCACCTTGCTTGCCCGACACTTCTGTTACCTGTGAGGCACCTTGCTTGCCCGACATGGGTGAAACCGACACCTGTGTTACCTGTGAGGCACCTTGCTGGCTCGACATGTGCGAAACCGACACCTGTGTTACCTGCGAGGCACCTTGCTTGCCCGACACCTCTGTTACCTGTGAGGCACCTTGCTTGCTCGACATGTGTGAAACCGACACCTGTGTTACCTGTGAGGCACCTTGCTTGCCGGACATGTGTGAAACCGACACCTGTGTTACCTGCGAGGCACCTTGCTTGCCCGACATGTGTGAAACCGACATCTGTGTTACCTGTGAGGCACCTAGCTTGCCCCACCATGTGTGAAACCGACACCTGTGAGGCACCTTGCTTGCCCGACATATGTGAAACCGAAGCCTGTGTTACCTGTGAGGCACCTTGCTTGCCCCGACATGTGTGAAACCAACACCTGTGTTACCTGTGAGGCACATTGCTTGCCCCGCCATGTGTGAAACCGACACCTGTGTTACCTGCGAGGCACCTTGCTTGCACGACATGTCTGAAACCGACACCTGTGTTACCTGCGAGGCATCTTGCTTGCTCAACATGTGTGAAACCGACACCTGTGAGGCACCTTGCTTGCCCGACTTGTGTGAAACCGACACCTGTGTTACCTGTGAGGCACCTTGCTTGCCCGACATGTGTGAAACCGACACCTCTGAGGCCCCTTGCTTGCCCGACATTTGTGAAACCGACACTTGTGTTATCGGTGTGGCACCTTGCTTGCCCGACATGTGAGAAACCGTCACCTGTGAGGCACCTTGCTTGCCCGACATGTGTTAAACCGACACCTGTATTACCTGTGAGGCACCTTGCTGCCCGACATGTGTGAAACCGACACCTGTGTTACCTGTGAGCCACATTGCTTACCCGACATGTGTGAAATCGACACCTGTGATACCTGTGAGGCAGCTTGCTTGCCCAACATGTGTGAAACCGACACCTGTGTTACCTGTGAGGCACCTTGCTTGCCCGACATGTGTGAAACCGACACCTGTGCTACCTGTGAGGCACCTTGCTTGCCCGACACTTCTGTTACCTGTGAGGCACCTTGCTTGCCCGACATGGGTGAAACCGACACCTGTGTTACCTGTGAGGCACCTTGCTGGCCCGACATGTGCGAAACCGACACCTGTGTTACCTGCGAGGCACCTTGCTTGCCCGACACCTCTGTTACCTGTGAGGCACCTTGCTTGCTCGACATGTGTGAAACCGACACCTGTGTTACCTGTGAGGCACCTTGCTTGCCGGACGTGTGTGAAACCGACACCTGTGTTACCTGCGAGGCACCTTGCTTGCCCGACATGTGTGAAACCGACATCTGTGTTACCTGTGAGGCACCTAGCTTGCCCCACCATGTGTGAAACCGACACCTGTGAGGCACCTTGCTTGCCCGACATATGTGAAACCGAAGCCTGTGTTACCTGTGAGGCACCTTGCTTGCCCCGACATGTGTGAAACCAACACCTGTGTTACCTGTGAGGCACATTGCTTGCCCCGCCATGTGTGAAACCGACACCTGTGTTACCTGCGAGGCACCTTGCTTGCACGACATGTCTGAAACCGACACCTGTGTTACCTGCGAGGCATCTTGCTTGCTCAACATGTGTGAAACCGACACCTGTGAGGCACCTTGCTTGCCCGACTTGTGTGAAACCGACACCTGTGTTACCTGTGAGGCACCTTGCTTTCCCGAAATGTGTGAAACCGACACCTGTGAGGCCCCTTGCTTGCCCGACATTTGTGAAACCGACACTTGTGTTATCGGTGTGGCACCTTGCTTGCCCGACATGTGAGAAACCGACACCTGTGAGGCACCTTGCTTGCCCGACATGTGTGAAACCGACACCTGTGTTACCTGTGAGTCACCTTACCGACACCTGTGTTACCTGTGAGGCACCTTGCTTGCCCGACATGTGTGCAACCGACACCTGTGGTACCTGTGAGGCACCTTGCTTGCCCGACATGTGTGAAACAGACACCTGTGTTACCTGTGAGGCACCTTGCTTGCCCGACATGTGTGAGTACAACACCTGTATTACCTGTGAGGCACCTTGTTTGCCCGACATGTGTGAAACCGACACCTGTGTTACCTGTGAGGCACCTTGCTTGCACGACATGTGTGAAACTGACACCTGTGTTACCTGCTAGGCACCTTGCTTGCCCGACATGTGTGAAACCGACACCTGTGTTACCTGTGAGGCACCTTGTTTGCCCGACATGTGTGAAACCGACACCTGTGTTACCTGTGAGGCACCTTGATTGCCCGACATGTTTGAATCTGACACCTGTGTTACCTGCTAGGCACCTTGCTTGCCCAACATGTGTGAAACCGACACCTGTGTTACCTGTGAGGCACCTTGCTTGCCCGACATGTGTGCAACCGACACCTGTGTTACCTGTGAGGCACCTTGCTTGCCCAACATGTGTGAAACCGACGCCTGTGTTACCTGTGAGGCACCTTGCTTGCCCGACATGTGTGAGTACAACACCTGTATTACCTGTGAGGCACCTTGTTTGCCCGACATGTGTGAAACCGACACCTGTGTTACCTGTGAGGCACCTTGCTTGCCCGACATGTGTGAAACCGTCACCTGTGTTACCTGCTAGGCACCTTGCTTGCCCGACATGTGTGAAACCGACACCTGTGTTACCTGTGGGGCACCTTGCTTGCCCGACATGTGTGAAACCGACACCTGTGAGGCACCTTGCTTGCTTGACTTGTGTGAAACCGACACCTGTGAGGCACCTTGCTTGCCCGACATTTGTGAAACCGACACCTGGGTTACCTGTGAGGCACCTTGCTTGCCCGACATGTGTGAAACAGACACCTGTGTTACCTGTGAGGCTCCTTGCTTGCCCAACGTGTGTGAAACTGACACCTGTGTTACCTGTGAGGCACCTTGCTTGCCCGACATGTGTGAAACCGACACCTGTGTACCTGTGAGGCACCTTGCTTGCCCGACATGTGTGAAACCGACACCTGTGTTACCTTTGAGGCACCTTGCTTGCCCAACTTGTGTGAAACCGACACCTGTGTTACCTGTGAGGCACCTTGTTTGCCTGACATGTGTGCAACCGACACCTGTGTTACCTGTGAGGCACCTTGCTTGCCAGACATGTGTGAAACCGACACCTGTGTTACCTGTGAGGCACCTTGCTAGCCCGACATGTGTGAAACTGACACCTGTGTTACCTGTGAGACACCTTGGTTGCCCGACATGTGTGAAACCGACACCTGTGTTACCTGTGAGGCACCTTGCTTGCCCGACACCTGTGTTACCTGTGAGGCACCTTGCTTGCCCGACATGAGTGAAACCGACACCTGTGTTGCCTGTGAGGCACCTTGCTTGCCTGACATGTGTGAAACCGACACCTGCGTTACCTGTGAGGCAATTTGCTTGCCCGATATGTGTGAAACCGACACCTGTGTTACCTGTGAGGCACCTTGCTCACACGCCGTTTATGAGACCGTAATCACCAGAGAAATGATTCACCTATAGCCTGTGGTGTGAGACCGGGCAAGAAGAGGAACTGCACTAAAAAGAGAATCACCTCTAACTACTTTAAGGGAGCCCACCTCACTTTTTTACTCTTTCTCTTCCTCTCTCTTTGGCTTGTATCCATTTGGCCCCATTCAGCATATTGTTTTAAGACATTTACCCCCATCCAGGTGTCAATATTTTACCGCTCGCCAGCATATGTATATTTTTTTTTTTTTGGACAGCAAGGTAAATGTATACATTTTTCGATAGACAAATTTCTCAGGCGAAGCCGGATTTTTCCATTCAATGCTGGCTCGCTATCGCTCGGCAGGAAGAAATCGACACCTGGATGGTGATAAACGTCTTAAAACAGTTGGCTGAAAGGGGTCGAATGGATACAAGCCAGGGAAAGAGAGAAAAGGAGAGAAAAATAAAAAAAGTTGGTGACCCCCTTAAGACTGTAGTGTGAGTCCAGTCAATAATAGCTCCCACAAGACAATTAGACATAAGTCCCTATCACCAATAAGAAGTCAAAATTCTTGTCCGCCTGCAAAACCTGGAAAGTCACTAACACACATAACAAAGCCACTCTAACAGCTTCCTCTCTCTCCAAAGGAGTAGAAAGGAGTACAAAGGAAATCAAGCAACAACTGGTCTAGTGACCCTTCTAGGCTGCTTGTCCTTCAAAACACTGAGGATCAAGTGTCCAAACAGTGGTTTAGAGTGGGTAAGGGAACGTTGGAAAGGGAACTAATGTCTGTGGTATGATTAGGAAGTTAGTAAGGGCTAGATGGGTTAGTAACTGAGGGGAGGATAAAATAAAGTTATTCATTTACAAATGCAGTCAGTCGCGGGTTTGATGCGAGATATTGGTCTAGGCGGAGTTTAAATGAATCGATGGTGCTCCAGTCTATAACGTCTCGGGGAAGCCCATTCCACAAGTTGACAACTCGATTGAAGAAGAAATTCTTAGATTTGTGTGAGTTAAAAGATTTTAAGTAATTAAGTAAAGTTTTTCCTATTACAGTAGCTATGTTTCTCACTGGTGTTGCCGGGTGATAGCAAAGTTTCCTGTAACAGACCACAGTTTCGGTAACTTAAGAATAATAATGAAGTTTCCGGAGGCTGTACGCTTCACTACTAGACTTGCTAGACTCCGCCTTGCAAGGGTCTCTATGTTAGCCGGGTTGTGCCTCGTCTAACAAAGATCCCTATGAATAGGATTTTTTTTTTTTTTACTCACAAACAGTATAATAAACTTTCGGGAGGCCGTTCGTCCAACTGAGTGGAGGTTTAATTATAAGACTTCTAGGGTGGTGTTGCCAGTATTTAGAAGTCTTAAAATTGCTTAGCTTTCCTCCAGAAATCCTGAACTGGTATTGAGGATTACTGAGAGGAATCCTTCCTAACCTCTAGGATGGCAAGGACATGAGGCGGTATCCTTAATGAGGTCTATAAACCCTTCTTACTATGGTGGTCAAGGTATCCTTTAATATAATTACTTTACTAAGTGGTGGGGTGATGATTAAACCCAAATTATAGGTTTGACTCCTGTAAGGAGATAAAGAAAACCTAATATTTAGTAGTGGCCCCGTAATCATTGACGAACATGCCTATTACATAAGGCATCCTCTTCAAACACTAATTCGCCGTAGTTTGAATCTACCGCGCAGAGCATTTAAAAACTGAGGAGCCTTCATCATGAGCGCACGCGACCTCACTCATGGCTTCAGTCATTATGAATTGGGTTCTCACTACGAAAAAACTTCGTAAAAAATAAAAACAAAAAGAAAATAAGAATAACTATCTAATAAGCTTTCCATCATATCGTGGATGTACTTGTGTGGATCTCTGACCAGACGCTGATTCAGGCGTCATTCCTCCTTCACTGACATATCAAGTAAACCAAGATCCTTAATACATCAACGAATGGGAAGGGGACGGTCGGGAGGGCCCCAGTCGTCAATGATTACGGGGCCACTACTAAATATTAGGTTTTCTTTATCTCCTTACAGGAGTCAAACCTATAATTTATTAGTGGCCCCTCCATCATTGACGAACATGCCTGATTCTAAGACTGGAGGGGGACATTCGTAATCATATCATAACTCTAGAAAAGTAGATAATAAAAACAACCACATAGTATTCTTATTCTTGAAAAAATATATTTAATCAGTGGCATCGCCGAAAAAATACAAGAAAAAGTGGGTTCAGGCAGGTGCGTGCTTCAAAGAAGCCTGCCTGACAAAATGGGTAACCCTAAAGATTCTGAACACAGATCTGTAGTTACAAAGGCACCCCACTCAACGAGTGGTGACAAAAATAACAAGTTATAAGCTTATAATATGTGCACATCATAAACCCCAACATAATCGTGGAGATAAATTGCAAAGGATCTCCACTGATTCTAAAATTAAATTGCTTTCGCAGTTAACACTACTATAACAACTCTGTTGTTTTGTACTTACATTGTACTAGCATAATTTCTCTCAGAGATTTGTTTTATATCACATTAACCTTACATTTGTATCACAGCTCTCATACTCCGGCGGGGTCTAGGGTGTCCTATGTCAACTGACTGCACCCCCCCCCCCCCTTTGTGAAAATAAACAAAAGTGACTGTAGGGTAACCTAGACCCTCTGCCTTAAAGCTATACATGGTAAGGAAGGTTTGTCTAGAGCAACTGACAAGTATCTAGACAAAAACGTATGATTAGACGCCCACAACTGAGTGGACGCGATATCTTCCACTGAAAAGTTTTTCAGGAAACGTAAAGAGGCTGCCCATTTGCGTAAATCATGGGCCCTACCCACTACGCCGGGATTACTCTCTTTAATGACTTCGACCAGAAGAGAGGCTAATCGCCGTTTAAGTAAGCGTTTACCCGTACTTGCTACCCATAAAGCACCTTGGGGGTTTAGAGGAGCTACTCTCAAATATTTGGTTAGGGCTTGCACTGGACATAGATTATGATGCACCTTTCCCCTTTTTAATGCCGGCACCGTGAACTCCGAAAACACGTGTGCACTGTGCTCATTCTTGGCTACAAAACCTGGGGAAGGCGCAATGTAAATACATTCGTTAAGTCTACCAAACCTAAGGCAATTGGGTGTGTTGCTCATCGCCGCCAGCTCAGACACTCTGTTCCCGGTGGCCAAAGCCATAAGGAAAACCGCCTTTTTTAAGAGTAAAGCAAAGTCTGCAGTATTTTGGTACAGACGAGAGTGAAGTAAAGACAAAGCTTTGTCGAGAGACCAAGTAGGCATGAGCTGACGGGGAGGTGGGCGAAGTTTAAAACAAGCTCTCATAAAACCAGTTTCTTCCGCCACTGGTATGGAAAGACCTGTCAGGTCTAAAAAGGGCACTCTAATTGCAGTTAAGTGATTTTTTAATGTTACCACTGATAAATGTTTCTGTTCAAACAGATAATTCAAGTAATTGAAAATTAAAGCCATTGACGGCACATTCTGTTCCGTTCTGACAATCCAGGAAGTAAAGGCTTGCCAATGTGAGTGATACTGACGTTTCGTAGACTGAGTAAATTGATTGATTAATTTATTAGTTACATCTCTACCGTATGGTGCCAGCCACTTGGCCTCCTGAATGTCCATAATGCAAAAGTCAGCGAGGTCGCTAGGTTGCCAATCGTGTCTAAGTGGAAATACCCGACCGGGAGCGATACCGGGTCCGGGCACCACGTTTTCAATTGCTGGTACCACAACTGCGCCGGCCACAGGGGCGCGATTAGCGAGACTAAGCCTCGATAATCTCGTAGTTTGTTCACTACGTGGCACATTAGTGACGCATCTGGCGGTGGAAACAGATAGATGGAGCTCCATCTGTTCCAGTCTGTCACTAGGGCGTCCGGCCCCCCTGCCGGCGTTATCGACCGGCGGGTGAGGTATAGAGGGAGTTTGTGAGTCTCCTCGGACGCAAAAAGATCCACTTGTGGATGGGAGAGCTCTGCAATCATTAGGTTGAAAATGGGTTGCTTGAGCTCCCATTCTACTGATGTGCTCTGTCTCCGGGACAGAGCGTCTGCCCAGACGTTCGCTACGCCTGGGAGATAAGATGCGTGAAGGTAAATTTCTAGTCTGTTGGCTAGAGTAAAAATCTCTTCCGACACGTTTAGCAACCCCCTGGACCTCGTTGATCCTTGTTTCTGAATACAGTGAACCGCATTCAGATTGTCCATTCTGAAGGCCAACGACTTGCCCCGTAACGCCGGGCCGTGAGCCTGAAGGAAATACAAGGGGACTAGTAATTCTTTGACATTGATGTGAGAGATTTCTAAGTGGGGCCAAAGTCCCTGACCCTGGTGCCCCTGATTTGATTGAAATCCCCAACCTATTGTGCCTGACGCATCCGTGTCTATCCATACCGTTGGTGGAGGAGAAATCCATGACATTATTGAGTACGTTTCCCTCTTTGCCCAGACCGCTAGTAAGTTGTGGATTAATTTCGGGATGGGCCATAATTTTCCCGCCGGTAAGAGCGGGAAATATTTGTTGCCTTCCAATATTAGTCGTTTTACTTTCAACCGGCCCAACTTGACAGTTAGTTGAATCCAGTTGAGAGAGCCGACCAGAGATTCCCAGACCCTTCGCGTCGTAGTCAGACTGTGAAGAAACATGAACAGTTTCCTGCGAAACCTGTTGCGATTTTCCACACTCTGACTCAGAGTGAGAGCGGCTGTGTCCCAGACCAGCCCTATCCACTGAATTACTCGTGAGGGAACAAGGTTTGACTTTACCAGATTTACCTTGAAGCCTAGAGTTTTGACATGATTTAAAATAATATTGACATGTTTTATGCATAAATGTTGTGTCTCTGCCACCACCAGCCAGTCGTCCAGATACCACAACACTCTGATCCCCTGTTTTAACAATGGCATCAGGGCTTGCCGGACTAATTTCGTGAATAATCGAGGTGCTAGGTTCAAACCGAACGGCATCCTTTGAAAAACAAAATTTTGGTGCCTGATCCTTAAGGCCAAAAACCTTTGAAATCTTTTGTTGACCGATACGTGCCAATAGGCGTCTGTCAGGTCTAGTGAGCACATCCAACCTCCCGGCGGAAGTGTTAGCCTGATTTGGTGTACAGTTAACATTCTGAAAGATTCGTTGTGAATGTGAAGGTTCAGGTAAGACAGGTCTACGACCGGCCTCATCTGAACACTGTCCCTTTTGGGAACCAAAAATAGTTTGGACGTGAATACAGGGTAATCTGGGGGGACCGGGATGATGACATGCTTGACAATCATTTCCTGGACCAGTGACTCCACCTCTAAAGAAACAACATTCGCCGTGGTCGGCTGACGTAAGCGAGGTCGCCGGAGCCACCGCCAAGTGATGCCTTTGCGAGCCACCATCCTTGCCCAAGTGTTTAATGGCCATGCCTGGTGACACGTTCGGAACGACCCAGTTAGCAGACAAGGGTTCGCCGGCTGTACTACCCTCGGGTCCTCTGGCCTTAAAGTTGGCACCGGGAGTGAGAGAGACTTTAGTTTTTTGATGGTGGGGTTGATGGTGCTGGACGCTTCGCCGGCTGGCTGGTGCTGGCCGATGACTGGCCCTGACCTGGCTTATGCTGGCCGCGTCCTCTCTGACCTGAAAACCTACCCTGTTTATGCCTGTACTGACCTTGGAAGGAGTGGGAAGATTTAGGCGGAAGAAAGGGTTTAGATCCCCCTGGCTGAGCTTTAGAAGTTGGCCTGGGTTTGGGAAAGGTAAATGTAGGTTCTTAGAAGGGGTGGAACTGTGCTTAAAAGCCTGTGCCATATTGAACACCGTTCTCCACACTTCAGGGGACATTAGAGAGGGAGTAAGCACTGGTGACATGACCACCTGATTCGCAATGCGATCAGGTAGCTTGCGAACTAAAGACATTCTGAGATCTTGTCTTGCTCGTACCGCCTCAAGCAAGGCGGTGCGTATGTCACCCAAGGATTGGATTGACGACTGGAGGAGCAGTCGCCGGGACAATTCAACCGATCTTCTGGCATCCGCATCTGCGATTGCCTGAGTAGACCTTAGTAAAGACTTAGCCACCTGTTGAGACACTATATATTGGGAGAACAGGCGAAAAGCTTTCCCCCTGAGCCTAAATTCTCTGTCTAAGTGAGTAGGGGTAGGGGTAGTGAAAGGTTCTTTCAGCTCACAAAGATTAATTTTAGGGGCAGCTAGGAAAGAAAACAAAGCTGACGGGACTCCGCCTGCAGACCCTACAGGCATGGAGAACCACGAATGAGTATCTTGAGGGATCTGGTGGGAAGATTTCGAAGTGAATGTCGTTGCAAAGTTTTGAGCCTCTATTTCCCAGTCTATCCAAGGTCCTGGACCCAACTGCCCCACCTTCAAAACAGGATTAGCTACTTCGTCTGTGACGGTCTGTAAATCAAGTTCAGGAGTGAGAGCTGACAAAGTCTTAATATCGTTAAACCCATCCAGCTTAGACCAGTCTGAAAATAGTTTTGAAGCTGAGGCAGGGGGTAAAGCTGGCTTAGTAGCATACACAAAATAGTCCTGGTGATAATAACTAGGTATAGCCTTAATGTTTACATCTAGTACAGTTCCCAAATTATCCAAGGCCCTTAATTTCTTTGATTTGTTGCCTTGAATGACCCACTCACTCGGTACTGGGAGCTCCCCTGACAAGGTAGGCTGGGCTAACTCTGGTTTAGTGGGGGTCAACAGGACCCAAGACTCGTCTGGTCCATAAAGCAAGGGCATAGCTACCTTTCTAACAGGTGCTTTGTCGAGAGGGGGTGGATTAACATCCGTGATGACCCTGACATTGGAAGTTGTTAATGCCGCCGTAGCAGGCTTGGTAGCTACTGATGTTGACATAGTGGGAGGGTTAGGGATCTTAGATAAGACAATCGAAGTCATCAGAGGCCGTACCGTAGAACTTGTCGTGGGAGCCCCCAAATCGAATGTGGGGGCCTCCTGTTGTTGGCCAAAAAATTTAGATAAAGCCTGAGTAAGCAGCCCATTAATTTCTTGCGCAGTAACAAATTGATTTGAAGATGAACTTACAGGTGAATCATTAATATCCTGCGCGGCGTCTAAGCCTGAGCCTGACTCTTGCCCTTCCATTTCCGAAATTATTGAAACTTCGTCTTTCTCTTCCTGAGAAGATCCCTCCGAAGCCGGGGTACCTTGCTGCCAAGACAAGTCAGGAATAGAGGATGGGATCGCCGCGTCCCTGTGGACATCAGCTACTGTGTGACTCGTTTGAGTCAAACGTGGGTGGTCGGGCCCTGGGTGAGCAAAACGCCAAACCCCGAGGCCTTGGCCTACACTTTCTTGAGAATCAGACACATTATCCCGACGTGAATCTTCTAAATCCAGGGTCAAAATATTTATGGGTAAATCCTTGTTACGGACAGGCACCTCACTTGACCCCTGAGACCTAACACAAACCCTGTCTGGGGTAGAGGTATGAAGAGAGGTACTAGGAACTTGTGAATGTAGGGAGGACTTCTTTTTATGTGAATCCTTTTTGGAGGATTTATGGCTACGATGTGATCGTGAACTACTCTTAGATTTCGAGGAATCATCGCCGTGACCACTGGTGGAACTTTCCGTCCTACTCTTCTTACTCGCCGGGGAAGAGGCAAGACTAGATGATGGCTGTCTGAGAGGTGACCTGGACCGAGATCTCGCCCGAGATGATGAGGTGGATGCCGGAGGTGTAGGCTCTCGTAGACGTTTGGTTGTAGCCGCAGAAGATACCGAACCACGCCCAGTCTCCGCCGGTGCATGACTCGTGACTCTAGAGGAACGTTTAGGGGGAGGGTGTGCAACTAATAACTTGTCCCAAAGAGGGACGTTATCACATTGAAGTGATTTATGAGCAACAATCGTAGTGTATGCTGACATCTGTTGCCTTACTTCTCGTAACGCTACTGCTGCGGTCTTATCATCATCGCAAAGGACTTTGATTGCTAATTGGGAGCAAAAAGAACAATTACGCATAACCCAGAGACCCCTTGAACGGTCTAGACATTTAACACACCTTATGCAAAGGGTATGCGCAAAAATAGGGATACCAGCACAAGCAGGGGTAGTGCATAAAGCAAAGACTGGGGCCACGGTAGCCATGACAAGAGACTGGTGTGGAAACTACCGCCGGGTCTGTATTGGTCCGCCGGAGCCCAGCTCTGGAAAAAAAGAAAATTTCCAGGAATTAATGCTCATAAGGTTAATCCAACATGTTCGCACACAAGTGTTAATAGCCCACCGGATAACGAGATGTGATGACACAACGAACACAGCTCGCTATGCGGCGGGGTTTCAGAATATCTAAACAAATCTTTTTTAAGAAAGTGAAGAATACCCTCTGATATAATATCGGTCCAGCATGGCGATTTATAGTCTTTCTGGTGGTGACTGTCTCAAGATTCAATAATGGAACAAAAACAACCCCCCATAAAGACGCCGGCCCTTGAAATATTTTTGCATAATGACACAGGGCAGGCTGACACAAGATCTGATTTCTAACGAATTGTCACAAAACGATCGCCGTGAAAAATGAAGGTGGCGATACCAAAGTATCACTGAATTAAGTAGTTAAATCGAAAAATGAATTTGAAAATTCCTTATTTCCTCCAACTAGGAGCACCCGCCGGGTGTGAAAAAACGATTTTTTAACTAATTGAACCTTCAATTGCCGTAAAAATAAAGGCGGCGATACAAACAGTATTGCTTAAGAATGGAATGGTTAATACACTGAATGACTTAAGATTATCCCACCCTTCCAAGGTACACCCGCCGGGTGAGATGTCAAACGTTAACCCCATAAGTTCCTGTCCCCGCATCTTTGTAAAAGATCGCCGGGTAGGAACGCCCTTAACAACAGCTAGGTTTTTCATGTGGTTTTTGTAAAACCTGGTAGAAAAACTACAAAACGATGTTCGCAAGAACAAAGTTTTTATATATATATAGATGGGCACAGTCAGTCCGCCGGGAAACAAAATGGGCCTGAAACCAGGTACCAACAGAGACGCAGTCCTGGAGAGCCACAGACACCTCATCGCCGGGGACACAAACCTGTGTTAAAAACCACGTGTGGCCTAACACGGCTCTCGGCCGGGTTTTATCATGGTGAAACCGAGAGAAAACCCGCCAGAAGGACACCCACCCTGAACAGACACCATCTGAACGTACACTGTACACAAAGGAAGCCACGCACGACTAACCTAAGAATACAATAAAATCCGTGGAATTAGCCAATACACACCTAAACCAGGATACAAACATAGTCCGAGGAATTAGCCAATACACAACAAAAACCTGGACACACATGGCACAGTAGGGTATATTTATACATAATAAACAATAACACTTGTACATGTGGCAAAACTACGAGCGGCTGGCTAGGCCTAAGTAGACGGAATAGGAAAAGTTGAAATATACACAAAACACTGGGAATATCACAACAGGAACCATCGCCAACACACCACTGTAGAAAAACTTCCGACAAAGGGAAGACTGACTCGGAACCCAGAAAAAACTTCACTAAGTGAAGAAAATAACGCAGGGAACGTCAGAAGCAAAGCTTGCCTCATCAGAAAGATAAAAGGCAGCATTAATAACGCGTAATGAAAGCCGCCTGCACCACAAGCTAACTAACTGTGAAAAAGTTCACATGTCCACAACAGGACCACGAGGGTACGTCCGAAATAGACGCCCCAAACACACGACTCCAAATACACTGCACTGCGGGCAACCAGCCCAGGACACTCCTGCTACGCATATCCTAACCTTACTCGATACATCCCGGAGTAAACAAATGAGAAAAAACTCACTAGGGACGCAACAAATGTGGAACCAGCGGAGCGTGGGGAGACACGTCCGGGCAGGCTGAGCGCAGAGCAGAGAAGGAGGAATGACGCCTGAATCAGCGTCTGGTCAGAGATCCACACAAGTACATCCACGATATGATGGAAAGCTTATTAGATAGTTATTCTTATTTTCTTTTTGTTTTTATTTTTTACGAAGTTTTTTCGTAGTGAGAACCCAATTCATAATGACTGAAGCCATGAGTGAGGTCGCGTGCGCTCATGATGAAGGCTCCTCAGTTTTTAAATGCTCTGCGCGGTAGATTCAAACTACGGCGAATTAGTGTTTGAAGAGGATGCCTTATGTAATAGGCATGTTCGTCAATGATGGAGGGGCCACTAATAAATACATCTCACAAAACAAGGTACTTCATCAAAGGTTAATTAAAACATCATATCATATCTACATGAACTCAATAAAACCTTGGAAAACAATAATAGTGTGTAAAGGGAAAGAAATATGAAGTCTGAACTTGCGGAGAATAGTTTAGTGTCGTGTGCATCGAAGAGATGAAGTCTTCAATGCGCATGAGATAGTATTTGTCTATCATACTCTTTCTCGGCGTGGTGAAATGAGAATCTATGTACGTTTCCTTAGTGGTATTATTTATGTGGATAATAATTCATAAACATATCCTGGTATTTCATTAATTAAATGTTATGTACTTATGTTTACTTCTCAAATCGTGTTGGTATGCCTGAACGGTATACCCGGGATATTTAAACGCATGAGGCGCCCTCTCTCGGCACGCGTGTGTGAGAACACCAGCGCTGTCTTGACGTGGCATCAGCTTTGGTACTACGGTTATAGATAATATTTGTTTAGAAGGAAGAATATGTTATTTGTATAACTAGAAGAAGTAGTTAAAGAATGACAGAAAAAGACATGTGTATATATGTGTGGGAAACAATGTCCCAAAGATCTACTGAGGTATGTTTCTCATATCTTATTACATAAGTAGGTTTTCAAACATAATTATATTCATTTCATCTGGTTAATGATTTCTTGTTCTATTTATTACAATTTTACTTAATATCTAATTCCCCACTCTCCAACATATACATTATAACTTCACAGAGACATGGAACACAAGGTACATATTATAAAAGCACATAGGTGATGTTATAAGACAAGAAGAGTGTATATATGTAGCTAGAAAGGTTGACTGAATACAATTTTCTTCTTGGCGGAGGTGATGGGGCGAAAAGTCTTGCCGGGCGTGGCGGGGCATTCCTTTCTCGGCGTGACCTTGGTTAATCCAGCGACTCGTCTGCTAGTGGTCGATGTCTTTGGTCTCTTCTTCTTCTTTTCTTGTTCTTATTCCTTCTCCTTACTTTCTTCTTCTTTCGTGTGCGTGTCCTTTCGTTTTCGGGGTATTTTAAAGGGGTTGATTGCGTTACTCATATTTGCTTCATCTTTAGTGTAATCTCCTTTCTTATTGACTAATGGTCCAATCGTTGAAGTCACTACTTTCTTCTTCCTAATGTAACTATACAACAATTTCGGGCTTGTCTTACTTTTATTTGCAACATGAAATTCTTGTATGTGAAAGTAAAATAGTGCGAATGATTTGAGAGTGTGGTTTCTTATATTTATCAGTTGACTAATCAGAGAAGTAGACCAGTTCATAAGAAAGCACACTTGTAGTTCAATCATACGCATTATATGCTATGTAATAGATAACGAAGAGGAACAGAACTTATGTGGCCAACTGTACCATTAGGCTTCGGCACGTAGGCATCCCCTTCATTAATTATAAACTTTGTATCGGGATACGCAGCATATTATTATTTCACGAAGGGTAGGCCTCACTAATTTATTGGCATTGTTTTTCCAAGTATACGAAACAGTTGACAATGACAAAGAATATGATGTAATATATTTAGATTTCAGTAAGGTATTCGATAAAGTATACCACGAAAAATTGCGGAGGAAAATAGAAGCTCATGGAATAGGACGAACTCCATCAAGATTGATTAGGTTATGGTTAATTGGTGGGAAGCAAATAATTAGCATAACTGGTATACAATCAGACTGAGGTATAGTTAAGAGTGGAGTCCCACAAGGACCTGTTTTAGGCCCTCTGATGTTTATAATTTATATTAACGACCTTGATGTAGGAATAACTAGCAAAATCAGTAAATTTGAAGATTACAATAAAATCGGAAGAGTGATCAATTCTGATCATGATATTCAGGCTCTCCAAAGAGATTTAGATACACTACACGAATGGGCTCAGTGGTGGGCTGACCCTTTGTCAGAGTGAGGTTTGGTGTCCTCTACTTCCCATAGCCCCTTCTATCTTTTTCTCCTTCTGCATCTCTAATTTTTTCAAATAGCGTAGGGATGCGGCGACCCCAACGCCCGCCACTTTCTGGTGCAGGTAGCCTCCTCTGAGGTGGAGGGGTGAGAAATTTCCACCACCGCTTTTCTCCGGCGAGACGTAGAAGTCAGCTAAAGGGGATCGGGGGCGGGAGGCCTGGTATCCTTCTCCCCTTATATAAATCTACCAAAAAAAACGAGACAGAGATAGGGGCGACGGAACGCGTTCGTGGTCCCGGACCCTAAGAATAGGAGCTTTGAATGCGTGGATGTAGTACGAATGAGAAGCGAGAGGATATTGGAAGGATATTTGAAAGAAGGATGTATGATGTCCTTGCACTGAATGAAACAAAGATGAAAGGAGAGGGAGAAGTGGATTTTGGAAACGTGATAGGTAGAAATTCTGGAGTAGACGAGGGACTCAGGGGGAAAGAAGGAGTGGCTATTATTGTGAAGGAGGAGTTGAGAGAGTTTATAAAAGAGTGGAAAGAGGTGTCATCAAGGCTAATGTGGGTGAGAATGCGGTTTAAGGGTGAAAGGTAGGTTTTTGTAAGTACGTATGGACCAGGAAGTGAAAGAGAGTTAGACGAGGTAGAGGGTTTCTGGGAGGATTTGAGAGATTGTCTACAAGGGTTTGATGAAAATGAAAATGTTATAGTTTTAGGGGACCTAAATGCAAGGGTAGGAAATGAGCCTGTTGAGGGAGTCATCGGTAGTTTTGGTGTGGATGGTGTAAACGAGAGTGGAGAAAGACTGAACAATGTATGTGAAGAGTGTAGATTGAGTGTAGATAATACGTTCTTCAAAAAAAGGCGTATACACAAGTACACCTGACATAGACTTGTGAGGGGAGAGATTGTAGAGAGGGCATTGATGGATTATGTGCTGGTGACAAGGGAAAGATTGTGTAGACTGCTGGATGTGAATGTGATGAGAGGTGAGGCGGAGGGTATGTCAGATCATTACCTGGTGGAGGGAAAGCTAAGAGTTAAGAGTTACAGGAGAATAAGAGACAAGCGTGAAGTAAGAGAGGTAATAAAAGTTAGTGAGTTAGAGAAGAGTGAAAAAGAGAGGGAGTACAAGGAAAGACTAAATGAAAAGTGGATGGAAGTGAGAGAGATGGAAGAGAGAGAAGTAGAGGTTGAATGGCAACAGTTTAAGGAAGGAGTTAAATCAAGTGCAGAGGTAGTATGCAGCAAATGGAAAGTAGGAGGCAGAGGTATCAGGAAGGGAAGCGAGTGGTGGAAGGATACGGTGAGAAAGGCAGTTGAGGAGAAGAGACAGTGTTTTGAGAGGGTTTTACAGGATGGTAGTGTTGAGGTTAGAGGTAGAAAATTAGAGAGGCAAAACGGAAAATTAGAGAAGCGAAAAAAGATGCAAACGAAAGGTGGTATCAAAGGCTGAGTGAGAATTTTGAAGAACGAAAGAAGATGTTCTGGAAGGAGGTAAATAAAGTAAGGAAGGAGGACAAAAGAGGGAAGAGTCAGTGAAAGATGAAAATGGAGAATTACTAGTGGAACCAGTTGAAGTGAGGAAAAGATATACCGAGTATTTTTAATCTTTGTTAAATACAAGAGATGGAAGAGAAGCAGTGATTGAAGCAGAGGTGGATGGAGATAGGTTACTCAGGCCACCCAGGTGGCAGGGAATGAATGAAAGGATTGAGGAAAATGAGGTGAAAGAAGTAGTGAAACAAATGAGAGCGGGAAAAGCAGAAGGTTTGGATGGTATTGCTATGGAGTGTATAAAGAAGGGTGGAGATGTGATAATAGATTGGTTGGCGAGACTTTTCAATGTGTGCTTTGCTGTGTCAATGGTACCAATAGACTGGAAGAGTGCATGTATTGTGCCATTGTTCAAGGGGAAGGGAGATCGGCAGGAGTGTTCAAGTTATAGAGGTATTAGTTTATTGTCAGTGGTTGGAAAGCTGTATGGCAGGGTGTTGATAGAGAGGATAATAAAGTGTATGGAAGTTGCAATAGGAGAAGAACAGTGCGGTTTTAGGAGGGGAAGAGGGTGTGTGGATCAGATGTTTGCAGAAAGACAGTTATGCGAGAAGTATTTAGAGAAGCATAAGGAGATATTTTGGGCTTTTATGGACTTGGAAAAAGTGTATGATCGTGTGGACCGTGAAGCAATGTGGAAGGTGTTAAGGATTTATGAAATAGGAGGAAATTTGTTAGAAGCAGTTAAGAGTTTTTATGAAGGGAGCAGAGCATGTGTGAGAGTAGGAAATGGTGAGTTGAGTGAATGGTTTGAGGTAAAGGTAGGTTTGTGACAGGGTTGTGTAATATCACCATGGCTGTTTAATATGTTTATGGATGGTGTGGTGAAGGAGGTGAAAAGGAGAACTATGGGAAGAGGATTAGGTTTAGTAGGAAAGAATGGTAGAGATTGGGAGTTGAATCAGTTGCTGTTCGCTGATGACACAGCATTGGTAGCGGATTCTGATGAGAAACTGCAGCGGGTAGTCAAAGAGTTTGGTGTGGTTTGTGGAAGGAGGAAACTGAAGGTGAACGTCAATAAAAGTAAAGTAATGGTGTGTAATAGGGGAGAGCATAGGGTGAATCTAGATGTGAGGCTGGATGGGGAAATATTGGAACAAGTAGAGTGTTTTAAATATCTAGGAGGAACGATAAGCAGGAGTGGAGGTATGGAAGTGGAGGTAAAACAGAGAGTGTGTGAAGGAAGGGAAGGTTTTCGGAGCAATGGGAAGTATGTGGAAGACGAGAAATCTTGGAGTGAAAGTAAAAAGTGCACTGTATCAAGGAATTGTTGTGCCAACAGTGATGTATGGGGCTGAGACATGGGCTCTGAAGAAAAAGGAGAAAAGAGGGCTGGATGTGATGGAGATGAGCTGCTTGAGGAGTATGTGTGGAGTTACTCGTAGAGACAGATTGAGGAATGAAGGGATACGTAGGAGAGTGGGGCAGCAGGAAAATTTGTCAGCCAGAGTGGACAGAAGGGTGCTGAGCTGGTATGGTCATGTTGAACGAATGGGAGATGAAAGGCTTACAAAGAGAATATGTGAGTCAGGTACAAGGGGAGATAGAAGGGCAGGAAGACCCCCATTGAGATGGAGAGACTGTGAAAGAAAGACTTTGGATGATAGAGGAATGACTATAGATCAGGCAGGGGAAGTGGTGGTGGACAGGAGTGAATGGAGAATGCTTGTGAATAGTTGAGTGAACACGTTCATTTGGAGTATGGGGTCGGGCGCAAGTTGGACTAGACAATAGTCCATCAGGTGCCTGGCCCGGGGAGACGATTAATATGAAGGGTGCGCCTGGAAGTGTGGTGGGAGGGCTTGTGGCTTTGGCTCTGCTGCATGTCTGCCTGCCGAGATCGGAACCTCTCCGGGTGGTCGGGGGCTGGGGGAGTGCTGGAGCGACCTTGGTGATCCTGGTCTCTGGATCTTCTCCTGGGTGACCTGGATGTGTGTGAGTTTGTGTTTTTTATCTGTGTTTATTTGTTGTTTTATGTTGTTTTTGTGTTTTCCCTGTTCTTGCTCTGTCTTGAGTTGGCTACCCCCAAAATGGGGATTGGGCCTGAGCATATAGATAGATAGATAGATATATTCTCGTATGTTCTTAGACTCAATGCAAGTTCACTTATAAGCACAATGATATTTATACAATATTTACATGCAATCAACATTCATGGAAAATGGAGTCTGCGTATACTTCACGATTATTTGGAGATACAATTGTCTAGCCTGGTCGCATTTATATTTTAATACATTTTCTTTTTAACCTGAATATTTAATAATATGATCACAGGGATCAGTAAATATTCTATAATCGAGAGTCACTAAATTGCGATATGTTCACGACGGGTGTTGGTACTCTCAGAGAACTGCTATTTAATATATTTTAGTTATGTTGGTACCAGAGTGTCCAATCATAAGCAAGGGATATTAAATAGGGGATAATCAAGGATAGTATTTATGTGTATTGTTTTCCTGAAGGGCAAAATACTTATTAACCCTTTGAGGATTATGACGCATTTGGACAGCTTATTCTGGCTATCATTAGACGATTTTATACAGTTTAGGAAGGATCTGTGGGAGTTAAAAGGGTGAACACGGTCTCAATCAACCCTCTGAATGCCATATAACTTTCCTAATCTAAATAAAATAGTCAATAAGAGCCATGAATGAGAAAAGTAATGCGACATAAGATACTGAGAGGGTTAACAAGGAAAGAACTCTATACTTAGAGACACACTACGCTATTATTGTGTTAGTCAGGTTAGGTGAAGGTATTGAGGGGTAAGCCTTTACAACGGCACCTCGTATCTACATTCTACTTCTCCTATTTTTGCTGAAGAGTGTAGAGAGGGAAGAAGGGGTGTTGGAGTACTGCGTTCAATCCTGGTGCCCTTATTTCCAAAAATATATAAACAAGCTAGAACGAGTTCAATGTAGAGTTACCAAAATGATACCTAGCCTAAAGAACAAACCATACGAAGAGCGTCTTAGAGAATTAAATCTATTTCCTTTAATCCAGCACAGATTAAGAGGTGACTTATTTGAAGTGTTCAAAATCATCAAAGGCATCGACAATATGAACTGTGTTAAGTACTTCACTATCAACCAATCTAATTACACGCGGGGAAACGGTTGCAAAATTATTGGTAAATCTTTTAACTCACACGAATCTAAGAATTTCTTCTTCAATCGAGTTGTCAACTTGTGGAATGGGCTTCCCCGAGACGTTATAGACTGCAGCACCGTCGATTCATTTAAACTCCGCTTAGACCAATATCTCGCATCAAACCCGCGACTGACTGCGTTTGTAAATGAATAACTTTATTTTATCCTCCCCTCAGTTACTAACCCATCTGTCCCTTACTAACTTCCTAATCCTGCCAGGAACCTTTAGTTCCCTTTCCAACGTTCCCTTACCCACTCTACACCACTGTTTGGACACTTGATCCTCAGTGTTTTGGAGGACAAGCAGCCTAGAAGGGTCACTAGATCAGTTGTTGCTTGATTTCCTTTGTACTCCTTTGGAGAGAGAGGAAGCTGTTAGAGTGGCTTTGTTATGTGTGTTAGTGACTTTCCAGGTTTTGCAGGCGGACAAGAATTTTGACTTCTTATTGGTGATACGGACTTATGTCTAATTGTCTCGTGGGAGCTATTATTGACTGGACTCACACCACAGTCTTAAGGGGGTCACCAACTTTTTTTTATTTTTCTCTCCTTTTCTCTCTTTCCCTGTCTTGTATCCATTCGACCCCATTCTGCCAACTGTTTTAAGACGTTTATCACCATCCAGGTGTCGATTTCTTCCTGCCGAGCGATAGCGAGCCAGCATTGAATGGAAAAATCCGGCTTCGCCTGAGAAATTTGTCTATCGAAAAATGTATACATTTACCTTGCTGTCAACAAAAAAATATACATATGCTGGCGAGCGGTAAAATATTGACACCTGGATGGGGGGTAAACGTCTTAAAACAATATGCTGAATGGGGCCAAATGGATACAAGCCAAAGAGAGAGGAAGAGAAAGAGTAAAAAAAGCGAGGTGGGCTCCCTTAAAGTAGTTAGAGGTGATTCTCTTTTTAGTGCAGGTCCTCTTCTTGCCCGGTCTCACACCACAGGCTATAGGTGAATCATTTCTCTGGTGATTACGGTCTCATAAACGGTGTGTGAGCAAGGTGCCTCACAGGTAACACAGGTGTCGGTTTCACACATGTCGGGCAAGCAAGGTGCCTCACAGGTAACACAACTGTCGGTTTCACACATGTCGGGCAAGCAAGGTGCCTCACAGGTAACACAGGTGTTGGTTTCACACATGTCGGGCAAGCAAGGTGCCTCACAGGTAACACAGGTGTCGGTTTTACACATGTCGGGCAAGCAAGGTGCCTCACAGGTAACACAGGTGTCAGTTTCGCACATGTAGGGCAAGCAAGGTGCATCACAGGTAACACAGGTGTCGGTTACACACATGTCTGGCAAGCAAGGTGCCTCACAGGTAACACAGGTGTCGGTTGCACACATGTTGGGCAAGCAAGGTGCCTCACAGGTAACACAGGTGTCGGTTTCACTCATGTCGGGCAAGCAAGGTGCCTCACAGGTAACACAGGTGTCAGTTTCACACATGTCGGGCAAGCAAGGTGCCTCACAGGTAACACAGGTGTCGGTTTCACACATGTCGGGCAAGCAAGGTGCCTCACAGGTAACCCAGGTGTCGGTTTCACACAGGTCGGGCAAGCAAGGTGCCTCACAGGTAACAAAGGTGTCGGTTTCACAGATATCGGTCAAGCAAGGTGCCTCACAGGTGTCGGTTTCACAAAAGTCGAGCAAGCAAGGTGCCTCACAGGTGTCGGTTTCACACATGTCAGGCAAGCAAGGTGCCTCACAGGTAACACAGGTGTCGGTTTCACACATGTCGGACAAGCAAGGTGCCTAGCAGGTAACACAGGTGTCGGTTTCACACATGTCGGGCAAGCAAGGTGCCTCACAGGTAACACAGGTGTCGGTTTCACACATGTCGGGCAAACAAGGTGCCTCACAGGTAATACAGGTGTCGTACTCACACATGTCGGGCAAGCAAGGTGCTTCACAGGTAACACAAGTGTCGGTTTCACACATGTCGGGCAAGCAAGGTGCCTCACAGGTAACACAGGTGTCGGTTGCACACATGTCAGGCAAGCAAGGTGCCTCATAGGTATCATAGGTGTCGGTTTCACACATGTCGGGCAAGCAAGGTGCCTCACAGGTAACACAGGTGTCGGTTTCACACATGTCGGGCAAGCAAGGTGCCTCACAGGTGTCGGTTTCTCACATGTCGGGCAAGCAAGGTACCTCACAGGTAACACAAGTGTCGGTTTCACAAATGTCGGGCAAGCAAGGGGCCTCATAAGTAACACAGGTGTCGGTTTCACACATTTCGGGAAAGCAAGGTACCTCACAGGTAACACAGATGTCGGCTTCACACATTTCGGGGCAAGCAAGGTGCCTCACAGGTAACACAGCTGTCGGTTTCCCACATGTCTGGCAAGCAAGGTGCCTCACAGGTAACATAGGTGTCGGTTTCACACATGGTGGGGCAAGCAAGGTGCCTCACAGGTAACACAGGTGTCGGTTTCACACATGTCGGGCAAGCAAGGTGCCTCACAGGTAACAGAGGTGTCGGGCAAGCAAGGTGCCTCACAGGTAACAGAGGTGTCGGGCAAGCATGATGCCTCGCAGATAACACAGGTATCGGTTTCACACATGTCGGGCAAGCAAGGTGCCTCACAGGTAACACAGGTGTCGGTTTCACACATTTTGGGCAAGCAATGTGCCTCACAGGTAACAGAGGTGTTGGGCAAGCAAGGTGCCTCACAGGTAGCACAGGTGTCGGTTTCACACATGTCGGGCAAGCAAGGTGCCTCACAGGTAACACAGGTAACACAGGTGTCGGTTTCACACATTTCGGGCAAGCAATGTGCCTTGCAGGTAACACAGGTGTCGGTTTCACACATGTCGGGCAAGCAAGGTGCCTCAGAGGTAACACAGGTGTCGGTTTCACACATGTCGGGAAAGCAAGGTGCCTCACAGGTAACACAGGTGTCGGTTTCACACATGTCGGGCAAGCAAGGTGCCTCACAGGTAACACAGGTGTCGGTTTCACACATGTCGGGCAAGCAAGGTGCCTCGCAGGGTGTCCAGTCTCTCAATTGGTTAGGGGAGGGGGGTGATTCCAAGATTGTGCCAGTCTCACATTTTGCGGTCAACAAACTAAAAGGGGTATTTTCATTTGATGCTGATTGCTTGGTTGCTTGATGATGTTAAGGGCCTGTTTTGATTCTGGTTTTACTCTTCACAAAGTTTTGGTGGTAGCTGGCGGGGAGGTTGCTCCGCCTCTGTCATGGCGGCTTTTATGTCCTTCAGGCGTTGTTGCGGGGGGGCAAATATGTTCGCAAAATTAATGATCGCCGCACGAAAAAATCCCGTTATGGGCCCAAAAATCAATTCAGTTTGATCAAAGTAACTAGCAAAACTTATGATGCGCCAAAGAGTTAATGATACAATACAAGACAATGAACAATAACTAGTGATTTCGAGTAAATTGGTCTTTGTGGTTGAAGCAGTTATCAAAATAGTTCGCCAGTGAATCATGATTGTGACTCACTCCTGAATCGAATCTTCTCATTACATCTTTATATATTTTGTTTTACTTGCCAGAGGTTTGTTTTGCCAGCTGATATGAATATCGCATTTTGTTTTCCCCTAATACAGTAAAATATTACAAGACTAGGCTAGTGCTCCATTTTTTATGTTTTTTTTTTATTTTATTTTGTTTTGTTTTGCTACATAATATTAACGAGACAATCACAACTTTTGTCTCAATATGTGAAGGCAGTTATAGGATAAGGATGTAGCAAAGATCATATATAAATTTGTTTCAACCATCGGAAATGGGCATTATATAGAGCACTGTAAAAAGCAAAATTCTCCCTATCGACGGCGGTAAAATTCTAATTTGGCCCCCTACTGACGAAATAGATGTCGATTTCAATAAGCTAAAGGGAGGTGAGGGGATCGAAGCCCCCCTCTACCCATCCTGTATCATAAGGCAAAGCAAAACAATATTTAATTTTTCCTCGGAAAAGATCGTTCATGCGAGTGTTGTAAGATCATTTGATAATGAGGAACATTTATTTACCGAGGATTGTAAGCAATTACAACCACTGTATGTTGATGAGAACTTCCAAAACCGATGAAATAACCCATGAAAAAAATGTGTGGTCGACTTGTAATTATTATTATTTATTTATTTTAATTTTGTTTTTATTATTTTTAAACTGAAGGTTTTGTAGAGGTAATTTGAGTTGTTCCTGAGTGTGATTTGTAGTTTGGATTTAAATTACTATCCCACCAATCTAGGGGAAAGTTTGGGAATGTAGGGTTTTGGGTAGGGGTAATAATAGGGGTAGTATGCCAATGTAGTGACTATATTGGCTCTGATATGGGTAGGAGTTGTGTTAGCAGATGCATTGTCACTGATTTTACTTTACCCTCACAGATACGTTATAATATTAAGTTAGATTGTCAGGTTAGGTTAATGACAATTATGCCTCTTGGTACAGCTCCTTCCACGTTCACAGATTTGCATCTTTTCACCCAACTTAGTTAATCCATCCTCTTCATATGTCCAGACCATCCAAGCCAGGTGATGCACATGCCATCACTGATACTCTTGATACCAAACTGTCTTCTCAGCTCTTTACTAGATAGTTTGGCCCCATACATCTATCTCACCATTCTCATCTCGTTAATTTCCATTTTGCTGATATCATCCCCTTTGACCGGCATTGTTTCTGAAAGATATTTCATTGCGCTTCTAACACATGAAGCGTACACCTTTCCTTTCAAGAGGGGAGTTCTGTACTTCTACAGATAAAATGTTCTTATGTAAAATTACAGAACATCTCTGGTAGCAGGGTTGCCAAACATTTATTGTAAAAATCACAGAGTTTTGTCATTTAATTCAACAAATCTATCATGTAAAAAAAACACAGTTAATTTGTAGCTATTACAATTGTTCTGTAGACAATATTCTGTAAATATTACAGGCTTACTGTAAACACAAATACAGAATATCTGTTATGCTTTCAGATTAAATGTAATCATTCAAATGTTCTGTAAATGTGTTTACAGGAAACCTGTAATATTTACATAATTTGTTTGTGGTCGGGGGCCAGGGGAGTGCTGGAGGGACCTTGGTGACCCTTGTCTCTGGGTCTTCTCCTGGATGACCTAGATGTGTGTGAATTTGTGTTTTGTGTTTGTGTATTCATTGTTTGCTGTTGTGTTGTCCCTATTCTGGCTCTGTCTTGAGTTCCCCCCCCCCCTCCAAAACAAAAAAAGGAAAAGTGGGTATTGAGCCTGAGTACTGTATATACTGTAGATAGATAGATAGACAACATAACTGTGATTGAGCCTGAGTACTGTATATACTGTTGATAGATAGATAGACAACATAACTGTGATTGAGCCTGAGTACTGTATATACTGTAGATAGATAGATAGACAACATAACTGTGATTGAGCCTGAGAACTGTATATACTGTAGATAGATAGATAGACAACATAACTGTGATTGAGCCTGAGTACTGTATATACTGTAGATAGATAGATAAACAACATAACTGTGATTGAGCCTGAGTACTGTATATACTGTAGATAGATAAATAGACAACATAACTGTGATTGAGCCTGAGTACTGTATATACTGTAGATAGATAGATAGACAACATAACTGTGATTGAGCCTGAGTACTGTATATACTGTTGATAGATAGATAGACAACATAACTGTGATTGAGCCTGAGTACTGTATGTACTGTAGATAGATAGATAGACAACATAACTGTGATTGAGCCTGAGTACTGTATATACTGTAGATAGATAGATAGACAACATAACTGTGATTGAGCCTGAGTACTGCATATACTGTAGATAGATAGATAGACAACATAACTGTGATTGAGCCTGAGTACTGTATGTACTGTAGATAGATAGATAGACAACATAACTGTGATTGAGCCTGAGTACTGTATATACTGTAGATAGATAGATAGACAACATAACTGTGATTGAGCCTGAGTACTGTATATACTGTAGATAGATAGATAGACAACATAACTGTGATTGAGCCTGAGTACTGTATATACTGTAGATAGATAGATAGACAACATAACAGTGATTGCACCTGAGTACTGTATATACTGTAGATAGATAGATAGACAACATAACTGTGATTGAGCCTGAGTACTGTATATACTGTAGATAGATAGATAGACAACATAACAGTGATTGCACCTGAGTACTGTATATACTGTAGATAGATAGATAGACAACATAACTGTGATTGAGCCTGAGTACTGTATATACTGTAGATAGATAGATAGACAACATAACTGTGATTGAGCCTGAGTACTGTATATACTGTAGATAGATAGATAGACAACATAACTGTGATTGAGCCTGAGTACTGTATATACTGTAGATAGATAGATAGACAACATAACTTTGATTGAGCCTGAGTACTGTATATACTGTAGATAGATAGATAGACAACATAACTGTGATTGAGCCTGAGTACTGTGTATACTGTAGATAGATAGATAGACAACATAACTTTGATTGAGCCTGAGTACTGTATATACTGTAGATAGATAGATAGACAACATAACTGTGATTGAGCCTGAGTACTGTGTATACTGTAGATAGATAGATAGACAACATAACTGTGATTGAGCCTGAGTACTGTATATACTGTAGATAGATAGATAGACAACAAAACTGTGATTGAGCCTGAGTGCTGTATATACTGTAGATAGATAGATATACAACATAACTGTGATTGAGCCTGAGTACTGTATGTAGATAGATAGATAGACAACATAACTGTGATTTTTTACAAAGTAAATATGTTGAAATGAATTACAGAACAGTGAATTTTACAGCAAATTATTTTCTGTAATGGTACATGATTTGTTGTTTACAGTGTAGGTTATGTTTGGCTAGGTTGGGTTGAGGTAGCTTGAATTATGTTTGGTGAGGTGAAGATAGATTAGTTCATGTGAGTTTAGGTTTAGCTAAGTGAGGATTCATAAATGAAAATTGAGAAAGGTTCGGTATACAAGGTTAGCTGAAGGTTGATTAGCTTAAATTGAATATGTTAGGTTAGTTATTATGGTCGTCCTTGTAAAAGAAAAGCAGAAATATGGAAAACACAATATGGAATTGACCACTTGCGAGTCTAGTTCTATAAGGAAATTGGAGCTGTAGATATTGATATTCAACACAATTTACTTTTAACATTATGGTGTAGTACATAATTATATAAATACATAAACCCCAATTCAACATACTTTTTATCCATAGGAACCTACATAATTATTGCATTTCTATTTACCATCTATGTCTACAGCTCCCACTTCCTTACAGAACGAAACTCGCAAGTGGTCAATTGGTGTAAGGGGGCGAAGGAGTGATGTAGCATATTTATAACAGGTCCAGAGCCGGAAAAGTGAAAATAAAATTTGCCGGAAGGATGCATTTGAGCTTTAAGGAGGGTCACCGTTTTTTTTGTTTTATCTTTCTCTCCTGTTTTCTCTTTCCCTGGCTTGTACCCATTCGGCCCCTTTCAGCCAACTGTTTTAAGACGTCTATCCCCATCCAGGTGTCGATATCTTCCTGGCGAGCGATAGCGAGCCAGCATTGTATGGAGAAATCCGGCTTCACCGGAGACATTTTTCTATCGAAATATTTACAAATTTAGCTTGCTCGCAAAACAAAAATATATTTATGCTGGCTCGCTACCTCTCACCAGGAAAATATTGACACCTGGATGGGGAAAAACGTCTTAAAACAGTAGGCTGAATGGGTCCGAATAGATAAAAGCCAGAGAAAGAGAAAAAAAGGCAGGTCACCCCCCTTACAGAATGGATGTAATATATATACCTAGTTCAACAATAAAAATTGTGTTCAAACGTAACAACATTATACACGTTCAGTATTTCAATCTTGTATATATTTAACCATTTCAAGATCCAAGACGCATTTCTTTTCTGTGTTCTGGTAGTTATTACTTATTAGACGATTGTATTCAGAATAGGCAGGGTATATGGAAGTCAGAGGGTTGATTGGGATAGTTTTTACCCTTCTAATACCGACAAATACTTATTAAGCTGCATAAACTCGTCTAATGACAGCCAAAATAAACTGCTAAAACGCGTCAGAACTTCAAGGGTTTATTTATTACGCATTAAGGAGGGTGACCTGCAATGTTTATCTCCTTTTCTCTCTTTCTCTGGCTTTTATCCATTCGGCCCCATTCAGGCTACTTTTTCAAGATGTTTACCCTCATCCAGGTGTCAATATATATATTTTTGTTTTGACAGCAAGCTAAATTTGTACATTTTTCGATAGAATAATGTCTCTGGCGAAGCCGGACTTCTCCATGCAATTCGGGCTCGCTATCGCTCGCCAGTAAGAAATCGACACCTGGATGGGGATAAGCGTCTTAAAATAGTTGGCTGAATGGGGCCGAATGGATACAAGCCAGGGAAAGAAGAAAAAAAGGAGAGAAAGATAAAAAAAAAGCTGGTGACCCCCCTTAACTAACGATTGAACACTTAATATATATATATATATATATATATTTTTAATAATGGCATGAAAAGTCGACAAATTGTTCAGGAAACACTAAGTGACTATACCTGGGATCGACCATGGTCTACATAAATGCAAGTGCCAGCTACACAACCTAAAGCCGGTATCACACGAGAGCTTTTATAGTCAACATTCGATGATCAACATTTTTCTGGCAACATTTCTGGAATATTTTGCAACGGTATCGGAAACTAGACTAATGATATATGAATTTAGGCAACCGAAATATTTTATATGTTGACCATATAAGCTGCCAGACCAATGTTGAGGATAAATGTTGAGTGAAAAAGCGCTCGTGTGATACCGGCTTGAGTATCTCTTATATCTCTGTAACAAGGAATGCTTAGGCTTTATATATCTGTCAAAAGGAATGTTTAGGGCTTGTAGGGTGGTGGTGTAGTGAGAAGTTTGTCTAGCTGAGACTTACATTTATTTAGCCCAGGTTCGATCCCAGACAAAGACACATAGTGTTTCCTGAAACATTTTATTATTGTTGAACAACAATTTTAGCAGTAAACAAAACGGTTCCCGACAAGTTAAGGGAGGCAGACCGTTTTTATGGACCCCCTTTTCCCTAATGTTTTGCCCCGATAGTTTTGAGATTATAAGATGTTTGGCCCATTAGTTTGGCGATTTTACCACCTTTCGTCCCATTTCGTTGTCAATTTTAAGACCTTTCGTGCCATTTGGGAGTCAATTATTTCCTGGCGAGCGATAGCGAGCTTGCAATTTTAAGAGGGACCGGCCTTTGGCCGGGAAATTTTTTACCGAAAAATTTACAAATTCATCTTGATCTTGTCTAGGGGGTGTTTTTTCTAAGCTTGATGGAGGTCTAGGGAGGAAACTAAAAAAATATATGAATAAATGAATTAATAGACCAAATAAACGGTCTGCCTCCCCTTAACCCGTATATATATATATAAAAAAGTGCAAAATTAACCAAAGCCAACCAAACAATTGTTAACCCCGTGAGGTTTATGACGCATTCTGTCAGAGAGTTCCAGAGCTCACTATTTGAGTAGAACAGAAACTGAAAAATAACTTGCTAATACTTGGATTTTTTTTTCTTTTTTTTTAAGAGACAATGAACGGAGGAAGGAAAAACACAGATAAAACAAAAAGGTCCATGTGCCTAAAGGCATCCTCCATTCATAAAATGTTTGTAACAACTGGATTTAAACATTTGTAAATTGTAAGTTTGTGGAAAGCAATTCGAGGGAAGTGAATTCCAAAGAGTAGTAGCTCTGGGGATAAATGAATTCTGATAAGCAGAAGTTCTGCATTGTGGAGGAGAAAGTGTAAATTCATGGGCGCTCTCAGCTGCCCTAGTTCTACGGGGAAAGATGTGGAGAGGCGGCACAATTGAAGCAAGTTCCTCGGAACAATTGCTGTGAAAATATATGTAGAATAATGCAAGGGATGCAACGTTTCTTCGTATGGATAATGTAGGAAGGTCCTGTGTGATTGCAGGGTTATTGATTAATCTAATAATAATAATAATAATAATAATAATCTTCTGGTTACTTATATAGCGCCCGTATCTCCTCCTTCGAGGATTCACAAGCGCTTGGCTTTCTTTAGTCTACCAGAGACCATTACCCATCCCCCTTGCTCATGGGGAGATGGTAACCGCCGGCTATATCCCAGAAAAACTTTTCAATCTGAGCGGGGATTGAACGCGAGACCTCGAGATGGGAATCAGGCACGCTGTCAACTGAGCCAGCCGGACGGCTTTAGCTTTATTTTGAATTTTGTCCAACTGCCTCAATGCAACCACTCCACTTCCACCCCACAGAGGTGAACAGTAATCCATCTGAGAACGCACATGACTTTTATATATTACGGCCAACTGCTCGTCAGTGAAGAATTCTCGAACTCTGTACAGGAGTCCCAGTTTTTTAGAGGCATTCTTAGCAATGCTTCTAACATAATGTGTCCAGCTCAAGTTAGTAGTTAATGTTACACCGAGAATGTCAATACTAGGGGAAGTGGGAATATTTACATCATTAACAAATATATGGGAGTCAGTGAGATTCTGTAGGTTAGAAAATTGAATGTACGTGGTTTTCTGTGCATTAAAGGAAACTAGATTCTTTTGTCCCCATCCATTAATTCTAGAAAGGTCCTGGTTCAGAGAAATTGCAGTGTTTATTTTTGAATTTATAAGATCGGGTTGGGTGAAAGAATTGGTAAATGTGAAGGAACTGTGGAGTGTTGAGTCATCTGCGTAGGAATGTATTGGATTATGAGTGGTAGATATGAGATCATTGATATGAATGAGGAACAGAATTGGGGCCAAAACTGATCCCTGGGGAACACCAGCATTTATTGAGTGAAGTTGAGAATAAAGGCCATCTACCATTACACTATTTTTCTGTTATGAAGATCAGAAGAAATTAGTGGAACTAATGATGCAAGGCCGTAGTGTGACATCTTCGACAATAAGGATTGATGCCAGACTCTATCAAATGCCTTTGATATATCCAGTGCTCATGTATGTGTTTCACCATGTTGGTCTGTAGCTTGGTTGATTTGATGCGTAAGAAGGCAATGAATGTCTGCAGTTGATCGTTGAGAGTTGGACGGAAAAAGAGCGGGACTGTGTTGAAAGGAGGGTGCCTCGCAATTGCTGCAAGGGCTCTGAAGAACACTGATTGTTGTTATAGCCATAGAAAGAAGAGTGAAAGAGATGTAACATTGCGGCGTGTAGACAGAGATTGTAGGGAAATAGTAAGAGACATTGAGTTTATGAGGCAAAATGCTGTTGACTCTACTGTTTGGAGACGTGCAGTACGGGTGGAATCTGGCCACACATGCGAACAATACTTGATATATGTGCATACTGTGCCCCTATACAGAGTAAGAAATTGTGCGGGAGTGAAAAACCCACGGAGACGGTTGAGCACACCTAACTTGCTGTCTTAGCAAGAGTGGTATTATGATCCTTCCAAGAAAGGTTGAATGGCAAAATATTTCTCCAAGAATATTGAGAGAAGATGAAGGATTGATTTGTGTATTGTTGAAGAGTAATTGATAGTATTGTGGAAGATTGTGACGGGTAGAGGGAAAAATTGAGTCTTGGACGCATTGAAAGTAACAAGATTTTCTCTGCCCCAATCTCAAATTATTGATAGATCAGAAGACAGATGTGCTATGGCCTCGTCACATGGCTTTTGGAGTGATTGCATGCTGGGTTGTTGTGACCAACTAGCTGAGTACAACGATGACAGGCGTGCAATCATCGTACAAAAACAATAAATTAATCTTTTGTACAATAAATTTATCTTTTGTACAATGTACGATAACATGTGTACAGTAATAAAACATTTCAGGAATTTGTACAATAATTTAGTGCAGATATACGATAATATGATTTTTTTTTAGCAAACAGTAAAACAATACAGACTAAATAAATGTATCTCTAGTTCCATCTCTCTCTTGAACTAAACATGAATAATAAGTCTCGTGTTCACCTGCTCTGCTGTGCTAGACCTGGTAGTCCATAGTCAGTGCCCTATGGTTATAGTGTGTATGCAGATAACATTTTACCAGTATTCTCACGAATTGATCATTTAACCAAAACAAACATCCTATTATGAACTGTTCAGATGACACACAGTGACACAGGGATTGAACTCAAGTACTGCAAACATTTTCACTGTCTGTCAGCAAAACAAGTCGTATAAAATACCTATATGGGTGAAATTCATACTGTTACATGATGATAACTCTGTAAGTGAATATTGATGCAAATATGTAAATTTTGACATGCTTGGTACGATAATTTGGGCAAATTCACCTGGCATCGCTGGCTGAATAGTGGAAGGTAGAGTTGTCACCATATGAGTGGATAGGATAAAGGTAGAGTTGAGGAGAGCATTAATTAATATTAGAGAAAACTAGACAGAACCCTGAGGAACACCGAAGTTGATAGGTTGAGAAGTGATCGATGGCCGTCCACAACTGCAGCTATGAAATGGTCAGAAAGGAATTAGAGACAAAGGCACAAATAGAGGGATACAAGTCCAAAGGATAGTAGTTTGGAAATTATAAATTTGTGCCAGACTCTATCGACTCTCTATATAATATATATATATATATATATATATATCGTAAATACGATAGGCTATGACTCTTTTTGTGATCCCGTATGTCTCTGTGACGTCACAGTCGCTCCTGCAGCACGACGTAGGATGAGTAGATCGTATATTATAAGATTGTAAATAAGTTAAGTTATAAAAGGCCTAATATGCTATTAAGCAATATTGCCATGGTCTTATGTAGTATATATGAATTTATAGTATATATTAATATAATTTATCGTATAGAGCAACCTAGATGCGGTACGATAATTTGGGCTCCTGGCGTTTTGCCAAGGCAGCAAGGTGTGCCTTTGAGGAACAGCAGAGCCTTCACGAACACCAACCAGTTAACATCTATTTTCCGCCCTCAGTTGATCGTGCCTTTGAGCCTCTAATCTCAATACACTGTCAGCAATACAAACAGCTACACCATCACGACGCTCTCATCGACGCCATGACTGACTGACAGATAAGCATAATATTCATGTCCATTCCCATGTAATCATTTATTCTTTCTTTAACTTGACTCGTGTCTCGGGACCGAAGTCTCGTTCCCCATTGTCCACCGCCATATTGGGTAAAACGTTCTCCCTTGCCTCATTGCCACGTGGAACTATTGGTGAGTTCATTCCTGGCTAATATTAACCCTTATAACCTTACCCTATATATAAATTTATTACGTGAGACCTTTGGATATAAATTAGCTTGTTTCAGATTGAATTCAGTTTAGATATGGAGTAGTTTTCATTTAGATTGATTTTATTTGATTCATTATAGCTTAGTAATATTTAACTTCCATTGATAGTTACCACATTGGTGCCCTGACCCGGGAATTAGCTACCAGTAAGGGATTTTAAGGCAATGAACAAGGTGACATATAACATGATGCAGGAACAACTCTTTGATAAACTGGCAAGGCCAGCCAAGCGATGGTTAGAGCCGGAATGCAGGGTCACATCGTTGCGCCTGCCTAAGTCCTGCATCCCACCCATCATCTTTCCCCAATAATGTTCTTTTCCATTTCAGACTTCCTGTGACATATGACCTGACCTAACATTTTTTCTTGTTCTATATGATCCTTTAGTAGGTATTGCTATTTTGTGTACTATTTTTTCTCCACAACGTAGAAGTCCGCCGGTCGGCGTCTCTTAACTAGACTACTATTTTGCCGTTGTTTTTGTAACTTAACATTTAGATACATAGCCTATAGGCTTACATGCAAAATGAATAACGACAATAAAGAGACACCGTCTAGTGGGGTGATGATCAAGGCCCCTAAAAATCAAAGGGCGGGACTTCGGGGAGTATTAAGTAGGCTAATTGTGGACGTCAACACTTTCATCACTACTGCTGACCTAGAGGAATTGGAAGCTAGATTAGAAAACGTCCAGGCTACCCACGGTCGTATTATGGCTCTGAGTAGGGTGATTGTGGCAGGGATGACAGAGGAGGAAGAGATAGTTACAGAGTGTGATAATCGCGCCCTCTATGATGAACCTGTCTTTAGAGCGAAGTACATATTACAGCGTGCTGTCGCAAGTAAGAAGGGAGGCGATAATGAGGCCCATAGAAGGGCTGACCCAAAACATTCTGTACACCTCCCAAAGCTCAATCTTCCTACATTTGGGGGCAAGTTGACTGAGTGGTTAGCTTTTAGGGACGTACTTCGGTCTACAGTCCATGAATCCTCTTTGGATAATGTCTGCAAGTTTCACTATCTGAAGGGACAAATGGAAGGAGAGGCCTTACATTTGATAGAGGGTTTTGCGGTAGTGGGTGGTAGTTATCTTGAGGCAGTACAATTATTAAAGTCCACATACGGGGATCAAGAGCAGTTGAAGATGGCCCATGTCGTTACTTTGTTAAGGCTCGCAGAACCACAGTATAAGGTTGAGGAGTTAACAAATTTCAGGGCAAATATGGAGTGCCATACTCGATCGCTAGACACCCTAGGGCTCACCACACAGGAAATGATAGTCATTATCTTGCGTCAAAAGCTTCCTATGGCAATACTTGACAATGTTAGATCATTTGATCTGGGGGAGTTCAAAACTCAGTTCAGTAAGGAAATTAATAATCTACAGTTGAACAAAGGGAGAATGTATGTGTCGGGAGGGGGTGAGAATATGGAGAAGAGGGGGACAGTAAACATGACAGTGGGAACTAAAGAAAAGAAAGAGGGTACGTATAAGAAACCTGCTCAGATTCTATGTAAGCTATGTAACAACAAACATTAATGGAGTTTCTGTGTAAAATACCAAACAAATGAGACAAAACTAGCACAGGCGAAAAGATTGAAGCTATGTGTAGGTTGTCTAAATATGGAACATGGTAAGCAGGGACAATGTACTGCTACATACTTAAGGCCCTGTCGCCACTGCAAAGGACATCACTTTGATAAGTTGTGTCCTACAGCAGATAAAGTCAAAGACGTCAAACCAGAGGATACTACAACTGTGGCGCTAGGTAGCACGCAAGACACCACTATATTGCCCACAATACAGGTTCCCATGGAAGGTAATGATAATAACAAACTTTGTCAGGTACTTCTAGATCAAGGGTGTCAACGTTCCTTTATAAAGAGGTCCGTACTAGTGGGACTGAAGCACTGAATTGTAGGGGCTGAGACTCTTCGATTACAGGGCTTCACAGGGGTTACTGATTAGCAAGACTACGAGATAGCGGAGATTTCATATTTCTAACGTAAAAACCGGTACTTTATGACTTGTATCGTAGTAGAGACCCTACCAGAATATGTATCTGTAGGTGTGAAGAAGGTGGAACACGCATTACGTAGCAAAGGGGTTAACTTGTCAGATCCCATGGGAAATCAGAGTGAGGTGCATGTTCTACTTGGTGTGGATCATTATTATGATGTAGTATACCCTGGATTTAAAAAGATGTGTGGTGTAATTTTGATCCCCACTAAATTTGGATATTGCATGAGCGGAAAGGTGCATACTACACAGTCAAAGGTCCTGGTCGACACGGTCTCGATATATAGAGTCAATGTAACCGCGGCAGAGGAGTTGGGAAGGGAGGATTCCCAACCTAGTGACCCTAAGATGGCTGCCGAGTTCGACCTGGAACGACTGTGGAGATTGGATCACATAGGCATTAATCCTATGGAGACTGATTATGACTCGGAGGTTGCGCTACAAAGGTTTGACGAGTCTGTGAGCTACTGTGCCTCAGACAAGCAATATAAAGTTAGTTTACCCTGGAAGAACAATGAGATATGCCTGCCTACCAACTATGGTTTGGCATTAGATCGCTTGCGCGTATTGCAGCGGAAATTGTCTAGCGAACCGAGCACGCGCCAGGCGTATGACGATGTATTTCGGAGTTATGATGATAGGGGCTTTATTGAGAGAGTCGATGTCAAGGAACCGATTAAGAAGGGTAGGGTTCACTATCTGGCCCATCATGGGGTAAGAAAAGACAGCGTCACCACACCAATACGGGTGGTGTATGACTGCTCTGCCCATTATGGTCAACAACCCAGTCTAAATGACTGCCTGTTGACAGGTCTGTCCATGGTGTCGGACCTGTCCCAACATCTATAGCGGTTTAGGCTGGGGAAGTACGCCTATACCAGTGACATCGAGAAAGTATTCTTGATCGTCAAGCTAAAGGAGGAAGATAGAGATGTTACCCGCTTTCTTTGGTTCAGCGACATTAGCGGCTCTGAAAGTCCGGTCATAATATACCGTTTTCGGGTTGTACTCTTTGGGGCAACGTGTTCACAGTTTTTGTTAAATGCCACAATCCAAAAACATCTAGCTGATACTCATGAGGACACAAGTAAACTATCTCACGGATTATATATAGACAATTTGCAGGGTTCTAGCGATAGTCAGGATGGTTTGTTATATACATACTGGCAAGCACGCAGATTGTTTGCGGATGCACATCTATTTCTCCGTGAGTGGGTTACTAATAGTGAAGATCTTCAGAGTTTGATACAGGTGGACGGTACGGCATCTCTTAACCAGGAAAAGTCCAGAAATTTGGGGATGATCTGGCAACCTAAACATGACATACTAACTTTTCAAACCAGGTCTTTTGCTCAGCAGACAGGAGCGCACACCAAAAGAAGTCTGTTGAGCAAAGTTGCGCAATTTTTTGATCCTTTGGGTCTAGCATTACCCGTTTCCATAAGAGCTAGGATTCTAATGCAGGAAGTTTGTAGAAGTAAAATAGGATGGGATGACAGTTTGCCCGAGGACCTGAATGACCAAGGGACATTGTTGTTGAATGAGTATGCCATCCTATGTACTAAACCTATACCTCGTAAAGTGGCGGCGTATGGTGACGTTATGTTACACACGTTTTGCGATGCTAGCGCCATGGCATACGGGGTAGCAATATATATATCGTTACTTCATTTGGGGACATTTAGTTACAGCCCGGGCCAAGGTAGCCCCGGTTAAAAAGGTAACTATCCCTATAATGGAATTGACTGCCATGCTGCTATTAGCACGTCTGGTGCAACATGTACGCGCAGCATACGAGAGCGAATTAAATACTGAAATCGTTCACGTTTGGTGCGATAGTCAGGTCGCACTCAACTGAATTCATAGCAAGAAGTCTCTGCCAGTTTATGTGCGGAATAGGGTAGATGAGATTAGAGCCCTTTTGCCAGACGTTGCTTATCATTATGTAAATACAAAAGAAAACCCTAGTGATCTCATAACTAGGGGTATAACGGCTAGCTAGCTAGTGAAGTCCGAATTGTGGTGGCATGGTCCAAAGTGGCTGCTACATGAAAGTGAATGGACGATATGGCATGCTGTTGGTGAGGGACTTCTGCCACTGGAAACAGTGGCAGTTACAGCCCAACCAAATGAGCCACCGGGTCCTATCATAGAGTGGGCAAGATTCGGTGACTATAATAAACTAGTCAGAGTTGTAGCTTGGGTATTGCGATATGTATCCAATCTCAAGCTTAAAGTAACGGCCCAACTCTGCAACAGGGGTCACAACATTGATGCTCGTGAATTTAAAGCAGCTGAAGTAACTTTGATCAAATGGGTTCAAGTAGAAACCTTTTCCAATGAATTAGAATCCTTGAAAAGCTTGAATAAGACATTAATGCCTAATATAGTGCGTCAACTAAGGTTGCACCTAGACAATGGCCTCATCAGGTGTGAGGGTCGCTTGAAGTGGTCGGGTGTACCAGACGGCACAAACCGCCCAATACTTATGCCAACAAGACATCACGTTACTGATCTATTGATCATACGTGCACATAGGGAAGTAAAACACTACGGGGTATGTCATATTATATCAAATATACGTCTCACATGGTGGATACCCAGAGTTCGACAAGTAGCTCGACGCGTAGAAAGAAAGTGTGTAATATGCCAGAGACTAAAAGGTAAACCATATGCAACTGGACCAGCTCCACCTCTACCTGAATGCCGTGTAAAGCACGTAGAACCTTTCCAAGCGGTAGGATTAGATTACACAGGGGCATTGAAGACGAGGGAGCATGAGAAGGTTTATATATTATTGTTTACCTGTGCAACGTCTTGAGCGGTACAACTAGAACTATGTGATAATATGTCTAGCGAAGAATTTATGCTGCCGTTTAGACAGTTTTGTGCCCGTCGTTCATTACCTCAACTCATTCTTAGCGACAATGCTCCCACTTATGTCCAAGCATCAAAATATCTAAAGGATATGAGTAGTGATCCTACTATCATCACTTTTTTGGGAGAGAAGAAGTGCGAATGGAAATTCATTCCAGTTAAGGCACCTTGGTTTGGTGGAATGTGGGAACGGTGTGTCGGCATAGTGAAGTCAGGACTCAGAGCGGTTGTAGGACGTGCTCTATTAACACACAAAGAGCGGGTGGTAGGGTATTTTACACTGTGCCGCCCAGCGGGGGGATTTTACCCTAAATAGGGTTGTTTCCGTGCTCATTTTCATGCATAAACAAGACCCAGAGCATAAAACAAGAATCTATCCCTGAAAGGGCGTAAACAGAGCTTTCCAATGACACCCGAACCATCCTTGTAAGACTACTGGTTCTCTTGCAACGATCATGCAACACGAGTGCAAACAAACTAAAAAAAGGTATTTTCCGTACATAATTCCCTGTGTAGCGAGTGAGAGATGGGGGAGAAAGGTGGAATACAGTTCAGTACGTCCACGGTGGTCGTTGGGAGTGGTCATAAGGTTACTACGCTCGTCCCACCGCTCAACTCTCTCTCTCAGCAACATTACGTGCTGAAAATGGCACTCGACAGCTGTCGTGCACCGCCACATAGTCCAAATTTATTTAACTCGACAGATGTCGTGCGCCGTTGGTTAAGGGTTAAAGAGGAGTGAGTTGACGACAGTCCTCACAGAGATAGAGGCAGTCGTGAATGATCGCCCGCTCACATGTGTACACCGACCTGCAAGAACCACTATCATTAACGCCAGCTCACTTGCTATATGGAAAACCATTGACTGCGTTTCCATCTGATTTCCAATCCATAGTAGAGTTAGAGGATCCCTCGTTGTACTCTGAGGTAGCGGTGTCTAAGAGATACCAGTATATATCTAGGATAATCGAGGATTTTAGGAAACAATGGATTAGTGAATATCTGCTAGCATTGAGGGAAAGGAGTGTTACTCCCTCTGGTAGACCAACGGCACCTACAGTTGGTGAAGTTGTTTTAATTAAAGAAGATAGTCCTTGTTTATACTGGAAATTGGGCCGTGTGTTGGAGGTATACAAGGGGCCAGACTCTGTAGAGCGGGTGGCGCTATTGAAGACAGCCACTGGAACTACTGTTCGTCCTATTGCACGTTTGTACGCTTTGGAGCTCGATTCCGCATTGCAATCTGATGCTCCACCTGTTATTTCTGGGTCCGAGGATTCTCAAAGGAACGATTCACCTCTTACTGATGGTAATCATTCTCGGACCGGGACGCGTCCCAGACGCGCTGCTGCTGGCGCCATCGACATGTGGCGTCAGAAGATAGCCTCTGGGCAACTTTAAGTTTAAGGTGGGGTTCAGGTATTTTTTTGTGGGTGGAGTGTATCGTAAATACGATAGGCTATGACTCTTTTTGTGATCCTGTATGTCTCTGTGACGTCACGGTCGCTCCTGCAGCATGACGTGGGACGAGTAGATCGTATATTATAAGATTGTAAATAAGTTAAGTTATAAATGGCCTAATATGCTATTAAGCAATATTGCCACGGTCTTATGTAGTATATATGAATTTATCGTATATATTAATATAATTTATCGTATAGAGCAACCTAGATGCGGTACGATAATTTGGGCTCCTGACGTTTTGCCAAGGCAGCAAGGTGTGCCTTCGAGGAACAGCAGAGCCTTCACGAACACCAACCAGTTAACATCTATTTTCCGCCCTCAGTTGATCGTGCCTTTGAGCCTCTAATCACAATACACTGTCAGCAATACAAACAGCTACACCATCACGACGCTCTCATCGACGCCATGACTGACTGACAGATAAGCATAATATTCATGTCCATTCCCATGTAATCATTTATTCTTTCTTTAACTTGACTCGTGTCTCGGGACCGAAGTCTCGTTCCCCATTGTCCACCGCCATATTGGGTAAAATGTTCTCCCTTGCCTCATTGCCACGTTGAACTATTGGTGAGTTAATTCCTGGCTAATATTAACCCTTATAACCTTACCCTATATATAAATTTATTATGTGAGACCTTTAGATATAAATTAGCTTGTTTCAGATTGAATTCAGTTTAGATATGAAGTAGTTTTCATTTAGATTGATTTGATTTGATTCACTATAGCTTAGTAATATTTAACTTCCATTGATAGTTTACCACAATATATATATATATATATATATATATATATATATATATATATGGAGGTAAAATCACAAATACGTGCACTCGCTGCAGGCAGTTATGCCTTTTGTCTCCCTCATTCACATAGAAAAAAAAAAAAAAAAAATATATATATATATATATATATATATATATATATATATATATATATATATATATATATAGAGAGAGAGAGAGAGAGAGAGAGAGATAGAGAGAGAGAGAGAGAGAGAGAGAGAGAGAGAGGTAAAATCACAAATACGTGTGATCAAATTATGTAGTAAAACTCGCTAGGAAAATTGAAACAATGGAACCTCCAAGCTTTCGTCTATTCTCTCAAGACATTTTCAGGGTAATACAAGAAAACAGGGGGAAAGTGAGGCTTAAATACCCGTCCTAAATCATCTGTGGGTTGCTAACTAGCATATAAATACAAAAAGTGTTGCCAGCCTACTGCCTGTTGCCATATTTTTAGGAACATACTTATGTTATATACAAAATATATGTACATATATATACATTGAAATGTGCCTAACAATACAATCTAATGATATATACAATTTGATACACATCAATGAACGTGTAGATCCCTTTCAAACTGTTTTCGTAACTTATGTATATATGAAGAAATATATATACCTGTAGAAATACATATAATTACATATACATACACATAGACATGCATACTGTATACACACATACATTACATACATACAAATAAAAATTACATATATAAGAAAAATAGAAAAAGAAACAAAAATGGGAGTCTGCAGAAAGCCGATTGGTCACACAAGGCAGATCCTACCCACACCCAACCCTAATTATAAGGCCGAATAACCCACACCTGGCATATCCCCCTCACAGCTAAACAGTATATAAATTATACATAAACACACATATACATACACACACCTACATACACACACACATGTACTGTATACATACATAAACATACATATATACAATAATTATTATAAAACAAAACAAAAGCAAAGAAAGTACATAGTGATCATACGGCATGTGTAGAGTATTAATAAGGTACCTAACTATCTAATACTATGAGGATAGACCTCACAAAAAGGGTCAGATGTCAAACTACAAGCTGTTTCAATCTATGATCTGACGGTCTGGACATCTATTTCTAGCTCTTTTTATTTTATCATTTTCATTGAGGAGATTTAGCAGGATGTTATCTATTTTGTAAAGGCCATCATTTAGATTCATAGTGTTTCTAAATTCTCTGATTAAGGCGGACTCGGCAAATAGTCTTTCATAATAGCAGCTTGACCAGTAGATCATCTTAGCCTCATCCCAATTTACATGATGGTTTTGTCTTTGTTTATGTTTAAAAATACCATTAGATTCTTGGGCTGACCTTACTGATTGTTTGTGTTGTTTAACTCTCACCTCTAATCTTTTTCCAGTTTGTCCTATGTATATGTCACTATATCCTTTACACGGAATTAAATATACACCACCTGCATCATGTTAGGGCTAGTTTTGATCAAAGTAGACTTGACGGAGTTTTCATAATTGAATACTACATTTATATTCAAATTCTTGAGAGATGTTGTGAGAGGTAAAAATTATAAAATAAAAAAAGCTATAAATAGATGTCCAGACCGTCAGATCATAGATTGAAACAGCTTGTAGTTTGACATCTGACCCTTTTTGTGAGGTCTATCCTCATAGTATTAGATAGTTAGGTACCTTATTAATACTATACACATGAGGTATGATCACTATGTACGTTCTTTGTTTTTGTTTTGTTTTATAATAATTATTGTATATATGTATGTTTATGTATGTATACAGTACATGTGTGT
>JBAKBP010010166.1:0-79421 GCA_037953745.1 Lithodes maja | reverse complement strand
CTGTAACAGGCCTAAAACCTTTGCAGACATCGCCAACAAGATTTGAATTTCGTGCTCATAGCCACTGACCAATCAGCGACGAGAATCAATGTTTGGCTATCAATGTCGTTCAGTCTGCGCGATCATAAACAGGATTGCTCAAACAGAAACAGGATTGCCTGATAGGGTAGACTGAACGCACTCCAGGTCACCTCTCGTCATGCTGCTAGTGCCCACATGACCGATGACCGTGGCCAAACACTGGAGACCATACCGATCAATCCCCGACACCCGGTCAACAGTAATAGGCATCTCCAGAAACTTCTTTGCATCCTCCTCACTAGTTATTACTCTAATGTCTTCTAACAAACCCCGCTGCTGCACCTCAGAGCCTGCTTCCCGTACTGTGTCCTCACTGTACACTGATCCATCATCCGACATAGTGTCCACCGAAAATTCTCAACGTTTATATAAAAAAAAGGAGTACCTAAACTCTCATGTAGCACTATTCACTCAAAAATTATGAAGACTCTTAAGTGTTATACTACTTGCCAACAACAAAATCTGTGTCCACTATATTCCTTTAAACAAAAACAAAAAAACAAATGACCACAACACTCCTGCAATATTTCTCTAAGTTCACAAAATCCTGGCAAGGTCGCCATTTGTTACGACCGGGACTCGTATAAAACAAGGGCTCTTAATCATTGGACTAGAAAGGCACACAGCCACAACGGTAACACTAGATCCAACCCTCGAACTTATAATGCCGGCGCACAAAAACACCTATACCCTCCAGAGTTAAATCTGCGATAGCGGGGTATCCTCTAACTTGGTATAAATGCACTACTACTACAGGCTGATGATGTCTGATACAGCCTGATCACAACAACATACAATTACGTTAATAATGTATACAAGGAAAAAGATAGAGAGCTTAATTAAATCACTGGAATGATTTAATGCAAACAAGAAGAAGGTATAATTAAAGTTACTCTAAACAATAATAAACTGTCACTCCTATATTAAAGAAAGTGAATGAAAGTCCTAAAGCATCGAACAGGAATCTTCTGAAGAAAGTCTGATGCTGCTTAAGATGATCGAATCGGATTTTGAACTGTTATATAAAGCAGGAACGAGATATGACAAGTGTATGGACATACAGTGTTAACTGGCACGGGACTAACGATAAATGCGCAATAGTATTATCTCCAACAACAAAAGAAGTACTTCCTCAGGCAACGCAAAAGCCTGCTCGGGTTGTGCAACTCAACAACAACCAAGGCTTACAATCAACGTGAATAAAAATGCTGCATACATAACATAAGAGTTTATAATCCTAATCGGGTGTCTGCTAGGTGAATAAAGTCTAGCTGGGATGTCGTAGGCTAGGAAACAATGGCTGAGCAAGCGGCTCATAGCCTAGCGGGGTCCTTAAGACTGTACGGCCAAATTTTGTTAAATGAAGGGGTGCTCTCTTGAGAGATCCAGATCGCTAGTATCTGGTTCTCTCCTGGCGACCTTCTTCAAGTCAAAGCAAAACGAGTTAGCACAGTGTTGGGTGGCAGAGGCAAAAGCCCTCACTCGCAACACAGTGTTAAACTCACAAGTTACACAGTCAGAAAGACAACCTAGGTTTCCCACGTATCCGTTGCGATTATACAAGTTCAACAAAACCTGGTACACATCGGGAATCACAACATCAATAGCCTCACCCCAGTCTAGCATAAAATAGCCCAGCAGACAACCAAGAAATAGGTAGGGAGACACCGCGAGTGTGTCGAACCTCTACAGACAAAATGTCAACCCCTCCAAAATGTCTAACTAAGCATGAAATATCTGAGAGCTTCAGCATATAATACGATGGCCGATATATGAAATCGTGCAGAACCAAAGGGGAGTTATGATGTTAAATAGATTAGAAGCATAAGAGGTAAGAAGTTGAGAGAGAGAGAAAGTGTTCTATAGGTGGAAGTCGGGGACAGATGGCAAGGGAGGTGTGAAGGGTATGCTGGTCAGGCAAGCTCTGAGCAAGGAAGGCACAAAGGCAGCAGGGAGTGCGGGGGGACTACCTCCTGCTGCGGAAGGAGGGCGGCAAAGCGGCCAGCCACTCAGAGGGCCCGGCCGTGGCATGACGTCACCGAGACAACGCGTAACACTACGCGCACAACACTCTGCCTCCTGCACTTACTCACTCACACTCTCTAGCTGTATCATTCAGTCTTATACATTAAACTTATAACTGATGATATAAAATATAACGCATTGTCACAGACAAAAACAAAGACCACTTCTATACTGCCTGTGACCTGACGATTCACAAGAAAGAAAGTATAACATTCTCTGATAATTGTAGCCCATTTCACTGCCCTGGCGAGCGCTAGTGGCTACCGGGAGGCGATTCTGCCAACGCTGGTAGGTGTCACAACACGGAGTGTGAAGCAATTTAAGTCATAGGAAGAGGGAAAGACTGATTCTGGGAGAGTGTTCCAGAGCTCAGCTGTTGAATAGAAGAAAGTCTGAGAGTCAAATTTCACTCCTGGGTTGGAGAGTTGCACAGAGTAGGGGTTGGATTGTGTTGCAAGACGGGTACCACGGATCTTACGTAGAGGAGGTGGTATACACTGGGAGAGCTCTGAGGAGCACTGATTATTATAGTAGCAATAGAATAGCGAGAGAGATGCAAAATTGCGGTGACGAGAGAGAGTTTGCAGAGAGTTGGTGAGTGGGCGGGAATTAATGATACAAAAGGCCTTCCTTTCTACTTTGTCTAGGAGTGCGGTATGAGGGGATCCTCCCCACACATGCGAACAATGCTCAATACAAGGATGTACTGTGCCCCTGTACAGAGCAAGAAGCGGTGCAGGGGTATAGAACCCCTTGAGGCAGCTGAGCACACCCAGCTTCTGGGAGGCTGTTTTGGCAAGACTGGTAATATGGTCCTTCCAAGTGAGAGCAGAAGAAAAAGAGACACCAAGAATATTGAGAGAAGATGAAGGATTGATTTTTGTATTGGTGAAGAATAAGGGATAGTCCTCTGGGAGTTCCGGACGGGTAGATAGATGGAGAAATAGGATTTTAGAAGCATTAAAGGAAACAAGGTTTTCTCTGCCCCAATTGGAAATAGTAATTAGATCAGAAGATAAGTGTTCTATGACTTCATTAAATTTGTCTTTGAGGGATTGCTGGCTGGAGCGTTCTGGAAAACTAATTGAGTAGTTTAAGGTATAGTCGTCTGCGTATGAATGGATGGGACTGAAGGTACAGTTGAGAAGATAATCTATGAAAATTAGAAAGAGAATGGGAGATAGGACAGAACCCTGAGGATTACCGGAGTTGATAGGGTGAGGAAGTGAGCGATGGCCATTCACAACCTCAGCTATAGAACGGCCGGTAAGGAAAGTAGAGACAAAGGCACAGATGGAGGGATAGAGACCGAAGGTGGGTAGTTTAGAAATTAAAGAGGAATATCTGCTAATGAGAGGAGAACATTGAGCAAATGTAAGTGTTATACCAGGGTATTTACCAGGTTTTGAGATTGGATTTGGTAGGTTCTACTTAACTGGAGAAGTCAGTCACACAACACACGCATAGAAGAAATAAAGGATACATATAACACTGAGTATATTTATAAACAGTACTTATTTATCTACTCTTAAGTTAACAATATACATACAGTAGATAGATACACATGGATCAAATGGTTTATACAATATGAACTGTCCTAGCACGGTGAGGATCTAGATGGAGATCAGGTATATATTAGTTCTGTTTACCTCTTAATGACCTCACAAATAATTATTAGAAAACTCTTATTAGTCTTGATGATAGGTGAATAGAGTAAGCATTTAACTCTTATTTAGACACTTTTACACGGGTGAGAATTTAGGCAGAGTCAATACTTGTGGACTCAAACTTATTTAGACACCTTCGCACTGGTGAGAATTTAGGCAGAGTCAATACTTGGGGACTCTAACTTTATACCTTATTTCTGGGAATCGACTTATTAGTTGGTTTTCAATATTTACTCCTGAGCTACCACTTGGAGCTGGAGTGATGATGAGTTGAGGTAACAGCTGGGGGGTCTTCTGATTTACCGTTGGGCCGTACAGGTTGGCCTGCCGTGTGGATAAGTTGTTTGGGATACAGCTGGATTAGCTGGCTTTGGATCTTAAATGAAGTTCCTTAATGTCATGACACTGGGCACTTTCATCGGATGAACGCGAGTATGTTTAGCTGGACATGTCCTGTAGCTAGAGTTACTTGACTATCCTGATCGCTATGCTAATCGGTGATGAAGTTCCGTTTCGGTACTCTTGACTTGAGGTCTTTAATATGATGTCTCTGATGTTATGACAAAGGGACAATGTATCGGGCTAACGCGAGGAGATAATAAGGTCATGACCATTACTATTTTCACTCAATCTGCCACTGACCGTTGTAAGAGGTTCAAAGAACTCGGGGCGGTGTTTAAACCTTTTAATTGTAAGTGTCCGCTACCATGGTGTTGGACAAATGCACTAAGGACTTCTATATGCTGAGTGCCGGGTGACGGTTTCTTGCAAAGCCCTAAACTAGTCGAATGGCCTTGCCATGACAAGTACCTCTCGGTAGTTTGTAGAGTGCTGATTTAATAAAAGAAGTAAGGTGGGGACATGTCCACGAGTTTATACTTCTAGTATTAAACGTGCAGCCTATTGGGGAGTGTAATGTTATTCCCTATACCATGGTATGCGATAACAATAATTTCTCAATAGGGAAAAGAACTCCTCAGACCTGTAGAGATATTCGTCATGACTTCAATCAACTATTTGAATGGGAGGGTAATTTCAGGGCTAAACCACTAGTATGCCAGTGTTATGAAGCCCTAGAATTGCTTACCTTGTTCAGGTTTCGTCGGAGTAGTGACGACTTTGGCTGAGATGTCCCAGGGCAGGTGTGCAGGGGTTAAAAGGTCATAAGTCCAGTAAGGAGTGGTTCTAGAGGGATTAGGAGGGACCCCTAGAAGTTTACGGGCAGGTGATTTGGCTTTTGGGTGGAAGAAGGGCTTCTTATGGTGATGTTGGTCCTTCTGTCCTTAGCTGAATATTATTTTCTTCCTGGGAGCCTCGTGGTGTTGCGGTATTTTAGTGATAGTCTTGCCCGGTGTTGTTGGAAGCTCTGGTGTTATGGTGGAAATTCTGGCGTCTCGTCCGGTGTTCGTAGAGGGCGTGTGAGATGTGATAACTTGCTTATAGATGCAGGTATTATTCGTATTATTTTGGTGGTTATCTCGTACACGTGGTTTCACTATTTGTGTGTCTTTTGGTGCTGCTGATGTACTTATCTTCTTGGTGTGTGACTCTGGTTTAGTATTCTTGTTCTAGTTTCTTCCGTGGGTGATGTGGGGCTATTTTGGTATGCGTGGCATCGTGCTTATTTTGTTTCTTGGTGTTCCCGCCTTCGGTGTTAAAGGTTCTGCTTTAGTTCCTCCTTCCTTTTCTCTCTTAGTTCGTTTTCTCTGTTGATTTTGTTTCGGGACTAGTTTGTTATCAGTTTCCGGTTCTTCAGTTGTTTTCCTATTGTTCGTGGTGGGGGTCTTTGTTAATTTGGTTATTTTAGTAAGAGAAGAGAGCAAGATTAGTTGATGGGCAGATGGTGGTCATAAAATATGGTATAGAGGAAAAACAATAATGGCGGACAGATAATAATTGAATGACAAAAACGAAAAGCGGCCGAAGTCAGTCATAAAGTAGATATAAGGCCCCGTCCCCCCCAGGGGTAAGGGGAAATGTTTTGTTCATTTAAATGCTATTCTGGCACCCTCTTAGTATGCATGCCAATTATGACCTCTTCATCTTGCAAACTGAGGGAGTTGGTCCCCCCACCCCCCTGCTTATAACATATTCAGGCACCCCCTTAGTATACATGCCAAGTATGGGCTCTCTATCTTGAAAACTTAGGGAGACTCTCAGAAAGTGCCCTTTATACAGTAGATAATGATTTATAGTTATATTAATGTTTATTAAAACGTAAAAACTACAGACAGTGTTGATTTCCTACAGTCGGGGAAGACTGAAATAAACTAATATGAAAATATCTTCTGAAGTAGATATATTTGTTTTATGGTACTAACAAAATGAAACATAGGTTCTAATTATATCAAGATGGTCAGACAGCTTAGTTCCTGGCTCTAGGATCCACCAGAAGTCCATTATGATGGCATCATAAAATTTGGAACCTGACAACCTTTACCGGGTGTTTGGGGCTGAGATTTGAGGGCTGATATACTTCTCGACGTTGGTGGTCCTGTAGGAAACCTCACTGGGCTGTAAGGCGGCAAAGGATCTACTAATGAGTAACCATATGCTGCAGACAATAGCATGTTGGTGTCAAACGAGGTCAGGGATGCTTCTTCGTTGGGATCTGCAGAGAAGCTGGCTTGTTACATATCATGTAGCTCATAGCATTATAGAACTGAGAAGGTCTTGTAGGTGGGTGACACAGCAAACCTAGTGGGTGACACAACTAACTTGTTACGACGGACCTTGTTTTGTCGGTGGGTAATACGACAGAGCTTGTGGTGACAGAACAGTGTTGGTGGGTAGCACAGCGGATTTGTTAGTGGGATTCACACAGTGCTTCCGTGCTGACCCCCTGCCTAGGCAAACTCTTTCGTCTCTGTCTCTCCTCTAACGTCTTCCCTTCTTGCTGGAAGTTTGCTCTCATTCAACCTGTCCCGAAGAAGGGTGACCGCTCTCAACCCTCCAACTATTGTCCAATTGCTTTCATCTCTTGTATCTCTAAAGTTTTTGAAACTATTCTTGCTTTCATATTTCTTAAGCATTTCTCTTCTCATAATCTGCTCTCAGATCACCAGTATGGCTTCCTTAAAACCCTTAACCATCGGCGCACCACATATGTCGAGTTAAATAAATGTGGACTATGTAGCGGCGCTCCACATATGTCGAGTGCAATTTTCAGCACGTAAATTTGCTCCGAGAGAGAGCTGAGCGATGGGACGAGCGTAGTAACCTTATGACCGCTCCCCACTACCGCCGTGGGTGTACTGAGCTGTATTCCACCCTCCTCCTCCCTCTCTCACTCGCGATAACCAGCGATAAGGACCGAAGACAGCGAGGACCGAGGACAGCCATGAACATAAATGTAGATCTGACAAGAACCAAAAATATTATTAAAGAGCGTTCCGTGAGTTCTAAAATAACAAATTTAAAGGTTTTCTATGCAAACGCTCGTAGCATACGTAATAAATTTTCAGATTTAGAGGAGCTTGTGTTTACAGAAAATTATGATGTGATTGGCATAACAGAATCTTGGCTCAATACAGAAGATAGAGACTTTTTAGCAGAGTATTCACTTCCCGGTTATGTAATGTTTGAGAAAAGCCGAATAAATCGAAATGGAGGTGGCGTTTTACTTTATATCAAAGAAAGTCTTAACCCTACCCTCTTGTCAAAACCTCAAATTGTGAACGTCGACACATCTTTTGTGCTAATAAAGAATAATAAAGGTACAAAAATAATACTTGCGTTAATATACAGACCTCCAGCTCAATCAGTGCAAACTGACCAAGAAATTTACGAACAAATTGCAGATGTAAGTAACTCACAAGATACCGTAATTTTTGGCGACTTTAATTTACCTGTGACCAAGTGGGGCGATACTCTTACTTCACACTCCGGACATGACTTGTATACGAACTTGCAAGAGAGTTCGCTTTATCAATTTGTTCGAACGCCGACCCGTGGTAATAATGTTCTTGACATTGTACTTGCAACAAAAGAAGAATTAATAGAGAATTTGAATGTTGGTGATGAATTCAGTAACAGCGACCATCGTACGATAACTTTCACTTTAAAGTTTACTAGTAACGAACCAAATAGTAGCATCGAAAAAATCCCTAATTTCAAGAAAGCAAACTTCCATAAACTTAGAGCTATGTTTAAAGAAACTGACTGGAGCTTTTTAATAAACAATAACGACATAAATACATCTTGGAAGTTATTCGAAACCACTTACCTAAAAGCAGTGCAAGACTGCATACCATCGAAAATACGGCGTCCAGGCCATAATAATAAGCCCAAATGGTGGAATAAAGATATTTCAAACTGCCTGCTTGCTAAAAAATTTGCTATTGATAGATTAAAATCCTCACAAAATGACGAAGAACGGGTGAAATTTGTAGAGCTACGACGCAAAGCCAAAAAGTTAATTAAGCAAAGTAAAAAGACCTTAGAGTTACATATTGCGAATCAAAGTAAAACCAACCCGAAAGAATTCTGTAGTTATATCAAAAAGAAAAAAGTAGTTACTTCAACTGTTGGACCGTTAGTCGATGAAAATGGAGAATACACCAAAGACGAAGTACAAATGAGTAATGCCCTCAATACCTTCTTTGCATCAGTTTTTACAACCGAAGACCTCAGTGATATCCCTACACCATCGCCGATTCAGATTGATAATTCAGATGTTCTAAGCAATATCACCGTTACAGAGAGAGAAGTATTGAATTGTTTAGATAAACTCAAGGTAAATAAAACGCCTGGACCTGATACAATCTCGCCTAGAGTTCTAAAGGAAGCTAAGGATGAGCTCTCCAAACCACTGACATTACTATTCAATAAATCCTTGCAGTCTGGAAGTATGCCTGATCAGTGGAAGCTAGCCAACATAACACCGATATTCAAAAAAGGCAGCAAATCCCTACCCAGTAACTATCGTCCAATTAGCTTAACCTCAGTTGTATGTAAAATGCTAGAAACAGTCATACGAGACAGACTCGTAAATCACTTAGAGGAAAATAACATACTTAAAGATACTCAACACGGCTTTCGTAAAAAACGTTCCTGTTTAACAAACCTCTTAGACTTCTTCCACGATATTCTCAACCTCTACGATGAGAGTAAAGCTGTAGATATTATATACCTTGATTTTCAAAAGGCCTTTGACAAAGTTCCCCACAAACGTTTACTGCTAAAACTAAAAGCGCATGGAATACAAGACGGTGTGTTGAAATGGATAGAAAATTTGGCTCAGCGACAGAAAGCAAAGAGTAGTCATAAACGGTAAGGCATTTAAATGGACCAATGTAAGTAGCGGGTTACCCCAGGGATCGGTACTAGGTCCAATTATCTTTCTAATTTACATTAACGACATAGATGAGGGTCTCTCCCGTACAATCTCAAAATTTGCTGACGATATAAAAATTCCAAATAGCGTACTCTCAAAAGAACAAGTTGACGATATGCAACACAATCTAGATAAATTGTCATGTTGGGCCCAAATTTGGCAAATGAGTTTCAATGCGGATAAATGTAAATTACTACATATCGGATACCTAAATGAGAAAGCAAACTATTCGATGAATGGCACTCAGCTTAAGAATGTAAACAGAGAAACCGATCTGGGAGTAACAATATCGAGTAACCTAAAACTGACTCAACAATGTTTAGAACTTGTTAAGAAGGCAAACAAAATAATTGGCTTTATAGGCAGGTCATTTGAGCATAAATCCAAAGAAGTTATCCTAACCCTTTACAATTCCTTAGTCCGCCCTCTTCTGGAATACTGCGTTCAATCCTGGTGCCCTTATTACCAAAAAGATATAAACAAGCTAGAACGAGTTCAACGTAGAGTTACCAAAACGATACCTAGCCTAAAGAACAAACCATACGAAGAGCGTCTTAGAGAATTAAATCTATTTCCTTTAACCCAGCGCAGATTAAGAGGTGACTTAATTCAAGTGTTCAAAATCATCAAAGGCATCGACAATATGGACTGTAGTAAGTACCACATGTGACGCTCCTGCATAGTAGCCACGTGCGGGCATGCGCGCGCGTCGGCTGCCCAGCTGTTTAGAAACCGGCTGGCGGCAGCCGGCCGGCCGGCTTTTCTTTAGTATATATCCTACGACAATGTAACTAATGTCTGGGATATTCTTATGTTGTTTCACAGCTTGAAGCTGCCCTTATTCTTAACCAACACATCTTAGTATATTTTATTCTCGATAGTTGATTGTTTCATTATAATATATAAGATGCAAGTCTAGTGAGAGTGGGAGGAGACGAGCGGGAGAGAGAGGCCGGCTGGGGGACGTTGCTTTGCGCGGGCGCGGAGAGACTAGCTTGGGACGAGCCTGATGTTGCCATTTGATCGCAACGTTAGGCTTAGTTTCGACTCACGCAAGGGGTAGAGGATTTTGACCCGGCAACGGTGTTGAGTGTTGCCAAGCATGGGATGTATTTCGCATGCCTAGGCTGGGGTCCAGACTGATTCAAGAGTCAGAGCTCACCTCACTGTCGTACCCTTCGGACCCCCTTGATATCTATCCCTCTCAACCCCACTTAGAAACTTTCTCTCTTACTTTGTATACCTTCTTTCCACTACTTCACCAATCTATTTAATTATCCCATCCCCTTGATAGACCTTATATCTATTATTGTATTAACGACGAGCTCTCAGATAATTAGATAGGATTTGGGCCTTATGCAGAGATGTAATTGTTAATGAGACCTAGGAAGCTTATTTGTTGTCTCATATTTGGTGGTTTCATGCTTGCTAGTGTGTTCTTGTGGCAGGTGAGCAGGGGCTAGACCGGAGGGGAGTTTTTTTTGCGATCCTTTAAGTAAAGTCTGCTGGTGCGAGTCCTGTGGACCTGCACGACTTTACTAGGATACCCGTGGGAGTCTGGGGGCATTTTCTTGTCTGTGTGCCTGTGTGTCTAGTGTTGTGTTGTGTGAGGGCCCTTGCCTAGTCCACTCAGCACTGCGCTAGCACGTCTTGCGTTTGTTTTAGGGTCGCCAGGAGAGAGTCAGATACTTGGGATCTGAGTCTCTCAAGAGAGCACCCTTTCAATTAGAGTCATTTGGCGCACAGACTTGGGAACGTCCCTAGGCTAGAGCAGGTGGCTCAGCCCGGGTATCCGAAGCCTATATCCTTTCGGCTAGACCTCTGCCACCTGGCAGATTAACAGCTAGCGGTTTATTATATCTGTATGCTTATTGTTGTGCCACAGTTTTGCCGTTCTTGTGAGCATTGTGAGTTAGGGTGTGGCTTAGAGACTCTGTCCGAGCAGGCTTGCCTGACTAAGAGTGAGAAGCACACCTGTATGTGGTTATGTTGCGAGCTGCTGCCTTTATTTAATTATACCTATGCCATCATACACTGTAGGTCCTATCACTAGTATTTATTCCTGCTTATTAGTTAAGAGTTCTCTAAATCCGTAACTTACTTTCTTTGCTAAGCATCAGATCCTACAGTAGCCGCATGCAGTTTAGAAACCTGCATCTTGTCTACCTGTACGATGTTTTGAGGACTGTTTGTTTTCACCTTCTTTCACGCAGGGGTGATTAGTTGTATTGATTAACGTAACGTTAAATGTACTTTCTTCTAGTTTGTTATTAAATTGTTTCTGCAGTTTAATTCTGTTATCTATCTTTTCCTTGAAGCTTTAAGTCAGCTTAATTGTGTGGTCTTTTGTATAGCCTGCTTGACTATCAGCAGTCTATAGTGCGTGCACCCTGTAACCGAGTCATAGGATACCTTGTTGTCCAGGCAGGGCTCTTGACGGTTTAGGGTGGTTTGTTGCCTGGGTTTATAGATAAGGGTTGGATCTAGCGTTTTCCGTTGTTGCTTCTTGCCGCATACCTAGTCCAACAGAAAGAGCCCAGTATTTATATATCCCAGGACGTAACAAATGGCGACCTTGCATAGGATTTACTGAACAGAGGAATAGAGTGGTCATTTGTTTTGAGATTCCTTATGATTAGAGGAATACAGTGGACATAGATTTTTTTTTTTTGGAGCAACCAATATAACACATTAAAGACTTTAAATAACATTAGTATATACATACTTGCATAGGAGATAAGGCACATTCTATAACCGTGATAATTACTGCAGTACACAAACATGTCTAATACATCAGAACACAGTGGTGGGTCAGGTCACGATGCGGGCTCGGAGGGAGAAAGACCTGTGGAGTGGCTAGTCGATAGTGAGGAGGGTGCTAGAAGATTTTTAGAGGTGCCCCTTACCGCTGCCAGGTAGTTGAAGCTGAATAAGTATGGCTTAAAGTGTGTGGCAGGTCTTCAGGGTCACCAGGGTTTAAGTAGCATGAGGAAAGATCAGCTGAGGACTTTGATATTGGGTTTAGAAGGGAGAGACCTGGGTGGAGAGGCGACTGGGGGCCCCGGTCCCCAGCCCCCCTCCACTCTACCCTCATATCAAACGTCAGGGTGCCTGAATTTAGTACATACCCCCAAGTTGATGGTCAATGGCAGCGTGGAATTCAATCACAGGGACCCTCTCCATTAAATGCACCTTCCCCTCCTCAAGGGTTGACTCCAGATTTGTTGTTTCGGCTTGAGATGGCCAAGGTTGAGGCTGCTAGAGCTCAGGTTGAGGCCGCCGAAAGACAGGTTAGTGTGCAGGCTGAGGTTGCTAGAGTTCAGGCTGAGGTTGCTAGAGCTCAGGTTGAGGCTACCGAAAGACAGGCTAGTGCGCAGGCTGAGGCTGCAGAGAGAACAGCTATACGAGAGGCTGAACTGCAGGCAGAGTCTACTAGGTATCGGGCTGACAGGGAGCTGGAGAGATCTCGAGTGGAGGTAACAGGGCGAAATATTGGGGGAGGTAACAGACATCGGGACCAATCATTGTCGCACCTGCTTAAACTAGTTCCTGTGTTCGATGAGTTATGTGTGACTGAGTTTTTTATGCGATTTGAGAAGAAGTGTCAGGAACACCAGTGGCCTCAGGAAAAGTGGGCAGCATTAGTTTTATCAAGACTCCTAGGAAAGGGGCTAAAAGCGTATGATGCACTACCTTTAGAGTCCTGTGTAGTTTATGATGAGCTAAAGAAGGCTGTGCTACGGGCCTATGAGTTACAACCAGAAACTTACTGCTTGAAGTTTCGGGGTGTTATTAAGGGCAAGGATAGTACCTTCCTAGAACACGCCCGGGACTTGTCTGATGCACTACGACATTGGCTGCGTTCTGAGAGGGCAGCTACTTTTGAGGAGTTGAGTGAGCTGGTTCTCTTGGAGCAGTTCTTTAAGTGCACAGGCGGGGACTTAACATTAAATATAAAGGAAAAAAATCCTAGAACTCTCCAGGAGGCAGCAGAAATGGCTGACCGCCGACTGTCATTAATTCGAGGGTGCGAAGCAGCAGCTAGGAGTGAGTCGGGTGCAAAGGATCGTACCCCTTCCCCTCCCAAGAATTTTGATACACATAAATACACAAAACCATGTAGCACTGACAATAAAACTGAACATAAACCAAATACCGTCCCGTATAAGAAGTCTAATGGTACCTCCCACTCCCAAGGGAAACCAAAGAGTAAAGAGTGCTTTGCATGTCACAAGGAGGGTCACTTTGCAAATGCTTGTCCGAACAAGCCACCAAACAAGGTTGTGTCATTGGCCCGCAGCATAGGGGTGTCGCCTATATCTTCTGAGTTTGCCAAGGGTAGTTCGTCAGAGGTTGGGACACAGCCTGTGTTCAAGAGTCCGGAAGGCTCGAACCCTGTCCGCGACGTCTTTGGGGGTCATAGAGGGCATGGTTTGTGAGGTGGGCTGGCGAAAGGCGAGGAGTTAAGCTATTGCGTGATACTGGGGCTTCTCAGACCTTGTCAAGGAACTTTACTGGTAGACCGATTAACGCTGCTCAGGTGGTGGTAGTTCAGGGGATCAATGCTACGAAGTCCTACCCGCTGGTGCGGATGGAGCTGGAGGTGGGTGGTATGTTGAAGGAACTGGATGTCGGAATTGTAGAGAACTTGCCTATTGGGGGCGTCGACCTCCTCCTCGGCAACGACTTTGCGGTGCCTGCTTCTAAGGTTTCACCCTTGGTCGTTGCCGAAAAGGCGGCCGACGTTAGTAGGGAGGAACAGGAGTGGGTTGAGAAGTGTAGCGTACAAACCATGGCGTGTGTTGTGATGCGTTCTCAGACATCCGGAGCCTTGCAGCCACCACCTCAGTCTATCAAACCGCGGAGGAAAGGTCACAAGAAAACGGGAAGTGTTGGTCAATTGGAGAGTTTTGAGCCGGCAGTGTTTCTTGGTGACTCATTATTGGCATCTATGTTGGAGTCTGGAGAGGCCCCATGACCTGTCACAGCTAGTGAGGAGGTAGGGCAGGAAGAGACTCCGAGGCAGCAACGTTACACACGGAGAGAAAAAAGGGTTGCTCAGTTTGATATTGGGGGAGGACTTGGGTTGCTTCGGAAGCATCTAGACAGGTTGGTTCCCTCAGATATTTGTAAACTGCAGTTGGAGGATCCGGAAGTTCAGAAGTGTGGTAATGGTGCTGTCGAGATCAAACACGAGGACGGGGAAACATGTCATGTGAACCTGTTGGAGGAGTTTGTGAGGCAACCACCTGAGCAGCCTACTGTCCCTGCGTTGGTCTGCAGCGGCCAAGGTGGAGAAGGAGAGGGGGGCAGTAGGGTACAGGTGGAGGAGAGTAGGGATTGTCATGTCTCGGCGGAGCAGTGGGCAGGGGACACGAGTCTGGTGGCTGTGGAAGCGCTAGAGCACCTGCCTGAGCAGCAGTGTGCAGCGCTCCAGCACCAGCTCGGTTCATACCCCACTGGTCGTGCCGAGCCCCTGAGCCTCACAACTCGGGCGGTGCAAGATGTTCCGTGGGCAGGTCACGTGGATGTTGAAAGACCGTTAGCCTCGTTGTTTCGGTGGTTCAAGGTGGGCGACGAGGCTTTGGCATGGTTGCCAGGTCAGGGTCGACCCATGGCTACCAAGGGTGGTGGTCAAAAGGAGGACTTTGAGCAGATTGGTGAGGTTGGCTGTGGCATAGAAGTGCCCAGTCGTCGCATAGCCTCCCAATGCTGCTCTAGTCAATTGCAACAGCCCTACCATAGACCGACTGTATCTGGCCATGGCGCTAAAAGCGGTGATGCTGCGCAGGCAGATGTAGTCGAAAGGAATGTGGGGGTGTGCATGTACGGTATCGGCGGTGAAGCCTTAGCAATAATGAACTATGGGAGTGACTGCACAGATGGTACTGATTGTCCCTCTCATGACCTGGCTGTTCTAGGGACGAAGGTGGAGAAGGAGGGAGACTACAGGTTAGAAGCTGCGGTCTCGGCTGGGTTGTGGGAGGGCACTAGGATTGTTGTTCTGCGAGATAAGTTGTTTACTAGACTGTGGCAGTGCATCCACATGTTTGTTGCTTCTCCAGGCCTGATGTGCGGGGTAGAATCCGACATGCAGGCTGGAGATAGTGCAAGGCTCAGTTTAATTCCCTACCGTATAAATCCTGCTCGACAGCCTGTGGTGCAAGCAGAGCTGGATTACGTGTTGACAAAGGGTCTGTGAGGGATAAGGAATGTCGTGAGTGGTCGTTGCCTGTAACTTTGCAACCTGTGTTAAGTGGCAAGATCAGTGAGTGTGTTGATTGCGAGAGTGTGTGTGCATTATCCCTGACAGACGCCTATACCTTATCGAGAGTTGACGACACCATAGACCGCCTCGGGGCTGCATCACCTATCACGAAGGTAGAACTAGTGAAAGGTTATTGGCAGGCCCCGTTGCCGGAAAGAGCGAAGAGAAATGCCAGTCTTGTGATGAACTGGGCAGTTTATCAGTGCCAGGTGTTGTTTTGCTGCCGGGACACAAGTTGGATGTGTGGCATGCTAAGGGCACTGATAATGTTTTGGCTGATTGTTTGTTACGGGAGGGTTTGGTTGCAGGAGAACCCTCGCCGTTCAGTCAGTGTGTGTTGAGAGTGGAGGAAAATAGGCTGTCACTGTAGTTCAGCCGAAAATAACAAATTAAAAAAGCAAAAACCTTATAAAAACTCTTTATTTTTATAACGTGTAGAATTTTGTATAAGATGTTGTAGCAGTATCTAAGTTGAATGTTTTCGCTTATTGTCGCTAAGTTAGTTGAACTTGCTCGGTGGAGTGCAACAGTCTTTATTTTGTTTATATATAGTGCCTTGTGTTGCAACAGTGTTTGGTACTATGAGAAGCTTTCTGTTAGATATGAAGAACTTAGTCAAGTGTCTTATATCTTGGGGGAGCCACGTGCAGGCATGCGCGCGCGTCGGCTGCCCAGCCGTTTAGAAACCGGCTGGCGGCAGCCGGCCCGGCCGGCTTTTCCTTAGTATATATCCTACGACAATGTAACTAATGTCTGGGATATTCTTATGTTGTTTCACAGCTTGAAGCTGCCCTTATTCTTAACCAACACATCTTAGTATATTTTATTCTCGATAGTTGATTGTTTCATTATAATATATAAGATGTAAGTCTAGTGAGAGTGGGAGGAGACGAGCGGGAGAGAGAGACCGGCTGGGGGACGTTGCTTTGCGCGGGCGCGGAGAGACTAGCTTGGGACGAGCCTGATGTTGCCATTTGATCGCAACGTTAGGCTTAGTTTCGACTCACGCAAGGGGTAGAGGATTTTGACCCGGCAACGGTGTTGAGTGTTGCCAAGCATGGGATGTATTTCGCATGCCTAGGCTGGGGTCCAGACAGATTCAAGACTCAGAGCTCACCTCACTGTCGTACCCTTCGGACCCCCTTGATATCTATCCCTCTCAACCCCACTTAGAAACTTTCTCTCTTACTTTGTATACCTTCTTTCCACTACTTCACCAATCTATTTAATTATCCCATCCCCTTGATAGACCTTATATCTATTATTGTATTAACGACGAGCTCTCAGATAATTAGATAGGATTTGGGCCTTATGCAGAGATGTAATTGTTAATGAGACCTAGGAAGCTTTTTTGTTGTCTCATATTTGGTGGTTTCATGCTTGCTAGTGTGTTCTTGTGGCAGGTGAGCAGGGGCTAGACCGGAGGGGAGTTTTTTTTTGCGATCCTTTAAGTAAAGTCTGCTGGTGCGAGTCCTGTGGACCTGCACGACTTTACTAGGATACCCGTGGGAGTCTGGGGGCATTTTCTTGTCTGTGTGCCTGTGTGTCTAGTGTTGTGTTGTGTGAGGGCCCTTGCCTAGTCCACTCAGCACTGCGCTAGCACGTCTTGCGTTTGTTTTAGGGTCGCCAGGAGAGAGTCAGATACTTGGGATCTGAGTCTCTCAAGAGAGCTGTGACGCATGTCGAGTATGAGCATGCTGTACAGAACGCCCAGTCAGGCCCCACTCTCGCTAGGATCGTCAGGGCAGGAACTTTGGCTGTAGTCTGTGTAGAGTTTCCTAACTTAGTTTATGTGAGCCGTTGTACTATAAGTATTATAAATATGTATTTTGTTTTCATCTGAGTCAACGAGTTCTATTTTATATCATTAGTTATAAGTGTTGTGTGTGGGACTTATTTGTAATGATGAGAGGAGAAGAGAGAGAGTTATGTAACGACGGCCCGGGAGCGCGGCACGAGGTAGGTAGGCCTCCCTCCCTCCTCCCTCCTCCCTCCTCAAGCGCGTGGGAAATCCTTTGTCGATCCCAGATTGAGAGAGAATATTACGTAATGATTGTCAGTGGGCGGTCCTTAGTAGTTTGCGATATGCCGCTAGAGGGCCGAGTATAAAAAGGAGAGGTCCTCGCCACCATTCTTTAGAACTCATCAGGCAGAGCGACTTCTCATATCCCTTGCAACTATCCATATTCTTCCGACTGATGTGAACTTTCTCTACTCTCTGAACAGCCTATCTTCTTCTCTTCTCGTCCCTTTTTAACCAATGACCCCTTTGGTGCAGATTTAGTCAGCCAAAGTATTATCGCTTGAGTTCTCACGAGATAAGTGCCTGTTAGATAGCCTATTTTTGGAAGGGTTAACTAGAATAGGATTGATTGATGTTTGTTGCACTCGTATATGCATTTCCCTGTGTGCGATTATTCATGTTCCTGTTTTCTGCTGGTTTAGGCAATGCTAGACTGGGATAGGGTTTCTGAGTTGTGATTTCCTATGAGTACTAGGTTGCGGTTGAACCAGTACAATTGCAACGGAGACGTGGAACGCCTAGGTGGTCTTTCTGACTGTGTACCGTGGGAGTTTAGCACTGTGTTGCGAGTGAGGGCTTTTGCCTCTGCCACCCAACACTGTGCTATCTCATTTGCTTGACTTTGAGAGGATCGCCAGGAGAGAACCAGATACTAGTGATCTGGATCTCTCAAGAGAGCATCCAGTCAATTAACGTAATTTGGCCGCACAGTCTTAAGGACCTCGCTAGGCTACGAGCCGCTTGCTCAGCCATTGTCTCTTAACCTTATGTATCCCAGCTAGACTTTGCTCGACCAGCAGATACAGCATAGTATTGAAGCTTCTCCTTATGTATATTATTGTTTATGCACTATTGATTTCATGTGTGGCACGCTTAGCTACTTCAGAGATTAGTGGCCCACGAGCACAATCTTAGTAGGCTATTGCCAGTGCATTGTCGGAGTACTTCTTCTTAATGTTTGCCATATCCTATTGCTTATTCTTATAATTCTTCTTATGTCAATTTAAAGCCTTTAATTACCAGTGAGTTATTCATTAAATTGCTGTTCAAAATCCGATACTTACTTCTTATGAGTATTCGAGAAGCATCTAACTTATCAGAAGATTCCTTGCTTGATGCTCGAGGACTATTGTTTAACGTAACGTAATAGTGCCGATCCGAAGTAGAGGGTGGAGGACTTCTTAAGTTCTTAGTTCAAGGGTGGATTACTTCGGCTTCGGCCAACACTATTCTTTAGTGTTGTAGTACTTTCTTCTTTGTTTGATTGTTGACCAGACTAGATAACTCCCGTCTTGTTATTAGTCTGTTGTGTGAAACGCTAGTACCGAGTTCTTGTATACCCCGTTATAGCAGATAGAACTCTGGAGGGTAGTGGCGTTTTTTGTTCGGCTGGCAGTACTCTGGGGTTGGGATCGTGTGTTTCCGTTGTGGCAGCGAGCCATACTCGAGTCCTGTGTAAGAGCCCTAGTGTACCCGAGTGCCCGGTCGTAACAAATGGCGACCTTGCTTAGGATTTTGTGAACAGTATAATTTTTTGCAGAGTTGTACAACATTTGTTTGTTCGTACTTTAGCGTGCATATTGAAGAATATTTTTTTTTGTAAGGCAATTAGGAGAGCATTTAAGAGACTCCAGTTAATTTAGTAATTAGTGCTTACATAAGGGAGTTTTAACACTTTTGTCTCGAGAATTTTTTGTGAACTTCAGTATGTCGTGCCCTAGTATTGACGAGGAGCGAGAGATGCCATTTGAGGAGGTGCCGTTAGTAACTAGTGAGGAGGATGCTAGACTTTTTGTGAGTAAGCAGTACCATGTGACGGAGGAGAGGCTGACTGGGGTGAATGTTTATGGCTTGCACCTGATAGCCAAGGTTTTGGGTCTATCCAATGTAGGAGGGATGTCCAAGGGGGAGCTGATTTCCTGGGTGTTGCGTGGGCGACATGGGGTTTCGGAGGAGAGGGCGTTTGGGGGGGTTCCTCCCCAGATCCCCTCTCACTCGACTCCCACAGTGCCGTCCACTCAAGTACCGGAGGTTAGCACCCTCCCACAGAGGGATGAGAATTGGAAGATTGGAGTGCCCTCGGGCGGTGCGTATGGTGGTTCCCCAGTTCTTGCCCCCCCTCCTTCAGTAGTGGCAGCTCCCTCTTCCTGCCTGTCTCCAGATATGATATTTAGACTTGAGCTTGCTAAAATTGAGATTGAGGCTAGGAAGCAGGAGAAGGAGATTGAGGCTGAGTCTAGGAAGCAGGAGAAGGAGATTGAGGCTGAGGTTAGGAGGCACGAGGCTGAGCTTAGGTACGACTCCGAGAAATATTGTGCTCAAATAGATTTAGATAAGACTCGTGCAGAGTCGACAGGGACTCGGATGGGCCGTGAGGGCCAAGTAAGAGAACAGTCCTTGTCCCACTTAGTCAAATTGGTGCCGGCATTTAGTGAAACTGAAGTCACAGAATTTTTTAATCGTTTTGAGAAGAAGTGTAGGGAGCATAATTGGCCTGAAGAGAAGTGGGCAGCTCTAGTCTCCTCAAGACTTACGGGTAAGGGTCTGAAGGCTTATGATGCACTGCCTTTAGAGTCTTGCATTGACTACCCAGAATTGAAGAGAGCTGTCCTACGGGCATACGAGTTGCAACCAGAAACATATCGATTGAAGTTTCGGGGTGTTACGAAGACTAGGGAGGCGACCTTTCTTGAACATGCCCGGGACTTAAAAGATGCACTTACAAACTGGACACGTTCTGAGAAAGCTGAGACGGCCGAACAGTTGACTGAGCTGTTTCTGCTCGAGCAGTTTTATAAGTGTACAGGTGCAGAAATGACTTTAACCATTAAAGAAAAGAACCCAAAAACTCTACAGGAGGCAGCTGAGATGGCTGACCTCCGGCTATCACTAATTCGTGGGTGCGGGTCTGCCCAGCGTAGTGAGGCAGGTAACAAGGGGCGTGACGCCCCACCCCCCCGAGTTAGTGATATACATTATGCAAACAAGTACAAGAGTTATGATACCAAGACTGACCACAAGACTAGCACCGTCCCATTTAAGAAGGGGCCGGGCCCTTCCCAGTACCAAGGGAAGCCCAGAGGGGAGTTGGAGTGTTATCATTGTCATGAAAAGGGGCACTTTGCAAGAGTCTGTCCTAGCAAACCACCTACAGCAGCTGTGTCTTTGGCCTGCAACATTGGTGTGTCTCCGAAGTTTTCTGAGTTTGCCCGGGGCAGTTCGTCAGAGGCTGAGGCACAGCCAATGCAGAAGCACCTGGGAGGCTCGAACCCTGCTCAGGATGCTTTTTGCGACCATAGAGGGCGGGGTTGCGTGATGTGGGCGGGGCGCAAGCATGGAGTAGAGGTCTTGCGTGATACAGGTGCTTCCCAGACTTTGATGAATAACTTGACTGGCTACCCTATAAATGCGGCTCGGGTGGTAGTGGTGCAGGGTATTAATGCAACTCGGTCATACCCGCTGGTGCGGTTGGAGTTGGAGGTGGATGGTGTGGCACGTGAATTGGATGTCGGGATTGTGGAGAAACTGCCAGTGGAGGGCGTCGACCTTCTTCTCGGCAACGACTTTGCAATGCCCGCTTCTGAGGTTCTACCCTTAGTCGTTGCCGAGAGGCCGGCCGACGTGAGTGGGGGAGAACAAGAGTGGGTCGAGCGGTGCCAGACACAACCCATGGCGTGTGCTGTCACCCGAGCTCGGGCAGCTAAAGTGTCACAGCCTAGTCCTCCGTCTTCAGACCAGCAGAGGAACGATCAACAGGAGGAGGCTAAAGCTGGAGTTGGTTTTAAGAGTTTTGACTCGGCGGCTCTCCTGGGTGATTCAGTATTGGCACCTATGTTAGAGTCTGGAGAGGCCCCAGGACCTGTCACAGCTAGTGAGGAGGTAGGGCCGGAAGAGACTCCGGGGCAGCAACGTTGCACACGGAGAGAAAAAAGGGTTGCTCAGTTTGATATTGGGGGAGGACTTGGGTTGCTTCGGAAGCATCTAGACAGGGTGGTTCCCTCAGATATTTGTAAACTGCAGTTGGAGGATCCGGAAGTTCAGAAGTGTGGTAATGGTGCTGTCGAGATCAAACACGAGGACGGGGAAGCATGTCATGTGAACCTGTTGGAGGAGTTTGTGAGGCAACCACCTGAGCAGCCTACTGTCCCTGCGTTGGTCTTCCGCGGCCAAGGTGGAGAAGGAGAGGGGGGCAGTAGGGCACAGGTGGAGGAGAGTAGGGATTGTTATGTCTCGGCGGAGCCGTGGGCGGGGGACACGAGTCTGGTGGCTGTGGAAGCGCTAGAGCACCTGCCTGAGCAGCAGTGTGCAGCACTCCAGCACCAGCTCGGTTCATACCCCACTGGTTGTGCCGAGCCCCTGAGTCTCACAACTCGGGCGGTGCAAGATGTTCCACGGGCAGGTCACGTGACTGTTGAAAGACCGTTAGCCTCGTTGTTTCGGTGGTTTAAGGTGGGCGACGAGGCTTTGGCATGGTTGCCAGGTCAGGGTCGACCCATGGCTGCCAAGGGTGGTGGTCAAAAGGAGGACATTGAGCAGATTGGTAAGGTCGGCTGTGGTATCGCAGTGCCCGGTCGTCGCATAACCTCCCAATGCTGCTCTAGTCTAATGCAACAGCCCTACCATAGACCGACTGTATCTGGCCATGTCGCTGAAAGCGGTGATGCTGCGCAGGCAGATGTCGTCACAAGGAATGTGGGGGTGCGCATGTACGGTATCGGCGGGGAAGCCTTAGCAATAATGAACTGTGGGAGTGACTGCACGGGTGGTACTGATTGTCCCTCTCATGACCTGGCTGTTCTAGGGACGAAGGTGGAGAAGGAGGGAGACTACAGGTTAGAAGCTGCGGTCTCGGCTGGGTTGTGGGAGGGCACTAGGCATGTTGTTCGTGGAGACAGTGCAAGGCAGTTATTTACTAGGCTATGGCAGTACTTTCGCATGTTTGTTGCTTCTCCAGGCCTGATGTACGGGGTAGAATCCGACATGCAGGCTGGAGATAGTGCAAGGCTCAGTTTAATTCCCTACCGTATAAATCCTGCTCGACAGCCTATGGTGCAAGCAGAGCTGGATTACGTGTGGACGAAGGGTCTGAGGGATAAGGAATGTCGTGAGTGGTCGTTGCTTGTAACTTTGTCCGAGCGTGCTAAAGAGGTATGTGGTTTTGTTGTGGACGGGAGTACCTACCAGTGCAATGTTATGCCTGACGGACTTAAGAATGCACTAGCAACGTTTCAGAACCTGATGAATGAAAGTGAAAAGGACGATGATGCGCTGGGGCATTTCGAGGTCTATGTTCCAGCCTATGGTCCGGTCGTTGTAGTTTACCCAGATCATCACCCTCTCAAGATCTTGGACCAGTTTCACAATCGGAATATGAGGCTGACCAGGTGGTCACTAAGGTTATTGGTATATAACCTGGACATACGCCATATTGCCGGTTGTGACAACGTGGTTGCAGATGGTCGTTCAAGGGTATATGATCCTGGGTAGATTGACACACGGGTAGCCTCCTGCTTTAGTTTGAATAGTATTTTGCGCTTGGTGCTTGTTGGCTCGCGGTTGTAGCCCAGCGTATTGGGTCGTAAAGCAGGATTGTTGAGCGTTTGGTATAGAAGAAAATAGGCTGCCCTTATAGTGCAGCCGGAAAAAACATATTAAAATATAAAAATCATATAAAAACTCTTTCTTTTAATATAGATAATTGTATAAGTTTGTCATAGCCTATAGAGTTTGAGTAGTCCACGAACTATCAAACGGCTGAGCTGCTGTAAGCTCGCTCTGGGAGCATGATATTATGTCTTTTACTATTGTTGGGAGGAGTTATGAAATGTGAATTTTTTTTTATAAGATGTGTTTTAGTGATAAACTCAGCGTTGTTTTAGTGCCATGCGGTCGCTGGGTGTGAGGGGTTTGATGGGGTTCTGTATATCAGATTTTAGCTCAGGGTTGAGCAAGTAAAATCTTGGGGGAGGTGTGACGCATGTCGAGTATGAGCATGCTGTACAGAACGCCCAGTCAGGCCCCACTCTCGCTAGGATCGTCAGGGCAGGAACTTTGGCTGTAGTCTGTGTAGAGTTTCCTAACTTAGTTTATGTGAGCCGTTGTACTATAAGTATTATAAATATGTATTTTGTTTTCATCTGAGTCAACGAGTTCTATTTTATATCATTAGTTATAAGTGTTGTGTGTGGGACTTATTTGTAATGATGAGAGGAGAAGAGAGAGAGTTATGTAACGACGGCCCGGGAGCGCGCCACGAGGTAGGTAGGCCTCCCTCCCTCCTCCCTCCTCCCTCCTCAAGCGCGTGGGAAATCCTTTGTCGATCCCAGATTGAGAGAGAATATTACGTAATGATTGTCAGTGGGCGGTCCTTAGTAGTTTGCGATATGCCGCTAGAGGGCCGAGTATAAAAAGGAGAGGTCCTCGCCACCATTCTTTAGAACTCATCAGGCAGAGCGACTTCTCATATCCCTTGCAACTATCCATATTCTTCCGACTGATGTGAACTTTCTCTACTCTCTGAACAGCCTATCTTCTTCTCTTCTCGTCCCTTTTTAACCAATGACCCCTTTGGTGCAGATTTAGTCAGCCAAAGTATTATCGCTTGAGTTCTCACGAGATAAGTGCCTGTTAGATAGCCTATTTTTGGAAGGGTTAACTAGAATAGGATTGATTGATGTTTGTTGCACTCGTATATGCATTTCCCTGTGTGCGATTATTCATGTTCCTGTTTTCTGCTGGTTTAGGCAATGCTAGACTGGGATAGGGTTTCTGAGTTGTGATTTCCTATGATTACTAGGTTGCGGTTGAACCAGTACAATTGCAACGGAGACGTGGAACGCCTAGGTGGTCTTTCTGACTGTGTACCGTGGGAGTTTAGCACTGTGTTGCAAGTGAGGGCTTTTGCCTTTGCCACCCAACACTGTGCTATCTCATTTGCTTGACTTTGAGAGGATCGCCAGGAGAGAACCAGATACTAGTGATCTGGATCTCTCAAGAGAGCATCCCGTCAATTAACGTAATTTGGCCGCACAGTCTTAAGGACCTCGCTAGGCTACGAGCCGCTTGCTCAGCCATTGTCTCTTAACCTTATGTATCCCAGCTAGACTTTGCTCGACCAGCAGATACAGCATAGTATTGAAGCTTCTCCTTATGTATATTATTGTTTATGCACTATTGATTTCATGTGTGGCACGCTTAGCTACTTCAGAGATTAGTGGCCCACGAGCACAATCTTAGTAGGCTATTGCCAGTGCATTGTCGGAGTACTTCTTCTTAATGTTTGCCATATCCTATTGCTTATTCTTATAATTCTTCTTATGTCAATTTAAAGCCTTTAATTACCAGTGAGTTATTCATTAAATTGCTGTTCAAAATCCGATACTTACTTCTTATGAGTATTCGAGAAGCATCTTAACTTATCAGAAGATTCCTTGCTTGATGCTCGAGGACTATTGTTTAACGTAACGTAATAGTGCCGATCCGAAGTAGAGGGTGGAGGACTTCTTAAGTTCTTAGTTCAAGGGTGGATTACTTCGGCTTCGGCCAACACTATTCTTTAGTGTTGTAGTACTTTCTTCTTTGTTTGATTGTTGACCAGACTAGATAACTCCCGTCTTGTTATTAGTCTGTTGTGTGAAACGCTAGTACCGAGTTCTTGTATACCCCGTTATAGCAGATAGAACTCTGGAGGGTAGTGGCGTTTTTTGTTCGGCTGGCAGTACTCTGGGGTTGGGATCGTGTGTTTCCGTTGTGGCAGCGAGCCATACTCGAGTCCTGTGTAAGAGCCCTAGTGTACCCGAGTGCCCGGTCGTAACAGAGCACCCTTTCAATTAGAGTAATTTGGCGCACAGACTTGGGAACGTCCCTAGGCTAGAGCAGGTGGCTCAGCCCGGGTATCCGAAGCCTATATCCTTCCGGTTAGACCTCTGCCACCTGGCAGATTAACAGCTAGCGGTTTATTATATCTGTATGCTTGTTGTTGTGCCACAGTTTTGCCGTTCTTGTGAGCATTGTGAGTTAGGGTGTGGCTTAGAGACTCTGTCCGAGCAGGCTTGCCTGACTAAGAGTGAGAAGCACACCTGTATGTGGTTATGTTGCGAGTTGCTGCCTTTATTTAATTATACCTATGCCATCATACACTGTAGGTCCTATCACTAGTATTTATTCCTGCTTATTAGTTAAGAGTTCTCTAAATCCGTAACTTACTTTCTTTGCTAAGCATCAGATCCTACAGTAGCCGCATGCAGTTTAGAAACCTGCATCTTGTCTACCTGTACGATGTTTTGAGGACTGTTTGCTTTCACCTTCTTTCACGCAGGGGTGATTAGTTGTATTGATTAACGTAACGTTAAATGTACTTTCTTCTAGTTTGTTATTAAATTGTTTCTGCAGTTTAATTCCGTTATCTATCTTTTCCTTGAAGCTTTAAGTCAGCTTAATTGTGTGATCTTTTGTATAGCCTGCTTGACTATCAGCAGTCAATAGTGCGTGCACCCTGTAACCGAGTCATAGGATACCTTGTTGTCCAGGCAGGGCTCTTGACAGTTTAGGGTGGTTTGTTGCCTGGGTTTATAGATAAGGGTTGGATCTAGCGTTTTCCGTTGTTGCTTGTTGCCGCATACCTAGTCCAACAGAAAGAGCCCAGTGTTTATATATCCCAGGACGTAACACACACTATCGACCAATCTAATTACACGCGGGGAAACGGTTGCAAAATTATTGGTAAATCTTTTAACTCACACGAATCTAAGAATTTCTTCTTCAATCGAGTTGTCAACTTGTGGAATGGGCTTCCCCGAAACGTTATAGACTGCATCACCGTTGATTCATTTAAACTCCGCGTAGACAAATATCTCGCATCAAACCCGCGACTGACTGCGTTTGTAAATGAATAACTTTATTTTATCCCCCCCTCAGTTACTAACCCATCTGTCCCCTACTAACTTCCTAATCCTGCCACGGACATTAGTTCGAGGGCAGTAATTCCCTTTCCAATGTTCCCTTACCCACTCTAAACCACTGTTTGGACACTTGATCCTCAGTGATTTGGAGGACAAGCAACTTAGAAGGGTCACTAGATATGTTGTTGCTTGATTTCCTTTGTACTCCTTTGTACTCCTTTGTGCTACACAGGGAATTATGTACGGAAATTACCTTATTTTAGGGGTTTTGCACTTGTGTTGCACGATCGTTGCAAGAGAACCAGTGGTCGTACAAGGATGGTTCGGGTGTCATTGGAAAGCTCTGTTTACGCCCTTTAAGGGATAGATACTTGTTTTACGCTCTGGGTCTTGTTTATGCATGAAAATGAGCACGGAAACAACCCTATTTAGGGTAAAACCCCCCCGCTGGGCAGCACAGTGTAAAATACCCTACCACCCGCTCTTTGTGTGTTAAGGGTCGCTCTACTGGTGATCTTCTTTCATATCTTACTAACTCTTGGTCATCCAACTTTCGGGACTTCGGTGAGACTTTTTCTGTTGCACTAGACATATTGAAGGCCTTCGATAGAGTCTGGCACAAATCTTTAATTTCCAAACTGCCTTCCTTCAGTTTCTGTCCCTCCATCTGTGCCTTTGTCTCTAATTTCCTTTCTGGCCATTCCATAGCTGCGGTTGTGGATGGCCATGGCTCACTTCCTCATCCTATCAACTCTGGTGTTCCTCAGAGTTTTGTCCTATCTAATATTATCTTTCTAATTTTCATAAATGATCTTCTCAACTGTACATCCAGTCCCATCCATTCATATGCAGACGACTCTACCTTACACCACTCGATTAGTTTTCCAGAATGCCCCAGCCAGCAGTCCCTCAAAAACAAATGTAATGAAGCCACATAACACTTATCTTCTGATCTAGCTACTATTTCCAATTGGGGTAGAGAAAACCTTTGTTGCATTTAATGCTTCCAAGACTCAATTTATCCATCTTACTACCCATCAGGAACCTCCAGAGGACTATCCCTTATTCTTCAACAATACAAAAATCAATCCTTCATCTTTTCTCAATGTTCTCGGTGTCTCTTTTTCTTTTGCTCTCACTTAGAAAGATCATATTACCAGTCTCACTAAGGCAGTCTCCCAGAAGCTGTGTGTGCTCAACCACCTCAAGGGGTTCTTTACCCCTGCACGGCTTCTTGCTCTGTACAGGGGCACCGTGCGTCCTTGTATTGAGTATTGTTCACATGTGTGGGGAGGATCCTCTCACACCGCACTCTTAGACAAAATAGAAATGAAAGCCTTTTGTATCATTAACTCCCGTCCACTCACTAACTCTCTGCAATCTCTCTCTCTTCGTCGCAATGTTGCATCTCTCTCGCTATTCTATCACTACTACAATAATCAGTGTTCCTCGGAGCTTTCCCAGTGAATACCACCTCCTCTATGTAGGGTAAGTAGTACCCGCCTTGCAACACAATCACACCCCTACTCTGTGCAACTCTCCAACCCAAGAGTGAAACGTTATTATCAGACTTTCTTCTATTCAACTGCTGAGCTCTGGAACTCTTTCCCAGAATCAGTCTTTCCCTCTTCCTATGACTTAGAATGCTTCAAACACCGTGTGTCCAGGCATTTTAGCTCAAACATCCCTTGAATTTGGCCCTGTCACTCTTTCAAAACTGGGGGAGGCACTCGCTGCAGGCAGTTATGCCTTTTGTCTCCCTCATTCACATAGGAAAAAAAAAAAAAAAAAGTCTTGGTGACCTTACTTGCCCAGGGTTTCATTAAGGGTTCTTTTGAAAGTTTATAGTGCAAGTTTGGCTATTCCTATAATTTTGTCACCACACTGTAATGCTCACGACAAGTTTGTTGGAGTCCTCAGCTGCTGTGCTGCAGGCAAAAAGGGTGGCCACACATACAGGCAGTGGGAGGATTGTATGCCCTTGTTGCCCAGAAACACATGATTGTAGGATAGGAGTATGTAGGAAGTTTCCAAAATCATTATGGCTGAGATGATAATATCATCTAAACCAATATTATAGCCCTTGTTCTGTAGCCTTTGTTGGTAATTAATGGCACACATGATCTTGGGTTGTGAGTCTCGTGATTTTAACGTGATGCTATAGACTAAGCTTGATTGAAAGGAAAGAATGATGGAGGAAAGACGGGAATATAGACAGTTTCAAGAATAGTAGTTGTCGTTGTTGTTCCCCAGGCTGTCTGACCGAACAGCCTCAATGTCCCGAGCAAGGCCAAGGCCATTAGTGCCCCCAAAGAACCTTCCCAGCTTTACCACTAAGAAAGCCCAGGTGACCGAAGCTGCTCCTAGGCAAGGGGCTGAGGAGGGCGCGGAAACGCCCGGGACACCAAAGACCCACCCAGGGCCCGGTACCCCTTAACAATTATGAAGGGAAAGTTGAGGGGCAAAGTGGTAGATGCATTGGGTGGAAGGGTCACACTGCAAAATGACTAGGCAAATTATCATTCAAATTGCTATGTTTAGAACTTAATCTAACTTTTCCAGTGCCACCTCTTCAAAGTCGAGAAATATTCAAGTTGATAATAAAGCCACATAATTTATAAACTACGGCCAGTGAATAATATACAAGTTCGGTAAAGAAGCCCAGTAAATTTAACATGAGACACCTACCTAAGCATAGCACCAAGGGATGCACCAAGTATTTCAAAACTGGAAGAGCTGGAAATATTTAATATATAAAAACAAAAATAATTTAGTAATATTGGGTAAGTTATCATTGAAAGAATCTGCAGGGTTTACTTAAGAATCTACGTTGGTGGAATTGGACAAACTGTGCCATCTTTACCACTTATATTACTACTAATGATACAATACTATTTATAATTATCAACTCTACGTAAGCAGAGTAGTATCGCCCCCCGTATAGTGGTACATGCAAACCGAAATGTCTGTCTGTCCGTCTGTCCGTCTGTCTGTCCGAGAACTCCTAGACCGTTTGACGGATTTTCACCAAACTTCACCCGAACCTTCGGTGCGTGAATGCGACGGTAATTAAAAAATAAATAAAATTTAATTTGTGCAATAGTTATGATCTTAGGTCCAAAAACATGTTTTGCCCCCCCACCCCTCTTCAGGACCCCCACCCCCCACCCTGTACCTATTCCCTATGTGTGTGTGTGTGAGTGCCCCTACGGGGCACTCGCATCACAGAAAGCCACACATCAAAGGAGTACAAAGGAGTACAAAGGAAATCAAGCAACAACAAAATTTCTAGTGACCCTTCTAGGTTGCTTGTCCTCCAAAACACTGAGGATCAAGTGTCCAAACAGTGGTTTATAGTGGGTAAGGGAACATTGGAAAGGGAATTACTGCCCTCGAACTAATGTCCGTGGCAGGATTAGGAAGTTAGTAGGGGACAGATGGGTTAGTAACTGAGGGGGGGATAAAATAAAGTTATTCATTTACAAACGCAGTCAGTCGCGGGTTTGATGCGAGATATTTGTCTACGCGGAGTATAAATGAATCAACGGTGAAGCAGTCTATAATGTTTCGGGGAAGCCCATTCCACAAGTTGACAACTCGATTGAAGAAGAAATTCTTAGATTCGTGTGAGTTAAAAGATTTACCAATAATTTTGCAACCGTTTCCCCGCGTGTTATTAGATTGGTTGATAGTGAAGTACTTACTACAGTTCATATTGTCGATGCCTTTGATGATTTTGAACACTTGAATTAAGTCACCTCTTAATCTGCGCTGGGTTAAAGGAAATAGATTTAATTCTCTAAGACGCTCTTCGTATGGTTTGTTCTTTAGGCTAGGTATCATTTTGGAAATGCTACGTTGAACTCGTTCTAGCTTGTTTATATCTTTTTGGTAATAAGGGCACCAGGATTGAACGCAGTATTCCAGAAGAGGGCGGACTAAGGAATTGTAAGGGGTTAGGATAACTTCTTTGGATTTATGCTCAAATGACCTGCCTATAAAGCCAATTATTTTGTTTGCCTTCTTAACAACTTCTGAACATTGTTGACTCGGTTTTAGGTTGCTTGATATTGTTACTCCCAGATCGGTTTTTCTGTTTACATTCTTAAGCTGAGTGCCATTCATCGAATAGTTTGCTTTCTCATTTAGGTATCCGATATGTAGTACTTTACATTTATCCGCATTGAAACTCATTTGCTAAATTTGGGCCCAACATGACAATTTATCTAGATTGTGTTGCATATCGTCAACTTGTTCTTTTGAGAGTACGCTATTTGCAATTTTTGTATCGTCAGCAAATTTTGAGATTGTACAGGTGAGACCCTCATCTATGTCGTTGATGTAAATTAGAAAGAGAATTGGTCCTAGTACCGATCCCTGGGGTACCCCGCTACTTACATTGGTCCATTTAGATACCTTACCGTTTATGACTACTCTTTGCTTTCTGTCGCTGAGCCAATTTTCTATCCATTTCAACACACCGTCTTGTATTCCATGCGCTTTTAGTTTTAGCAGTAAATGTTTGTGGGGAACTTTGTCAAAGGCCTTTTGAAAATCAAGGTATATAGTATCTACAGCTTTACTCTCATCGTAGAGGTTGAGGATATCGTGGAAGAAGTCTAAGAGGTTTGTTAAACAGGAACGTTTTTTACGAAAGCCTTGTTGAGTATCTTTAAGTATGTTATTTTCCTCTAAGTGATTTACGAGTCTGTCTGTATGACCGTTTCTAGCATTTTACATACAACTGAGGTTAAGCTAATTGGACGCTAGTTACTGGGTAGGGATTTGCTGCCTTTTTTGAATATCGGTGTTACGTTGGCTAGCTTCCACTGATCAGGCATAGTTCCAGACTGCAAGGATTTATTGAATAGTAATGTCAGTGGTTTTGAGAGCTCATCCTTAGCTTCCTTTAGAACTCTAGGCGAGATTGTATCAGGTCCAGGCGTTTTATTTACCTTGAGTTTATCTAAACAATTCAATACTTCTCTCTCTGTAACGGTGATATTGCTTAAAACATCTGAATTATCAATCTGAATCGGCGATGGTGTAGGGATATCACTGAGGTCTTCTGTTGTAAAAACTGATGCAAAAAAGGTATTCAAGGCATTACTCATTTGTACTTCGTCTTTGGTGTATTCTCCATTTTCATCGACTAACGGTCCAACAGTTGAAGTAACTACTTTTCTCTTTCTGATATAACTATAGAATTCTTTCGGGTTTGTTTTACTTTGATTTGCAATATGTAACTCTAAGGTCTTTTTACTTTGCTTAATTAACTTTTTGGCTTTGCGTCGTAGCTCTACAAATTTCACCCGTTCTTCGTCATTTTGTGAGGATTTTAATCTATCATTAGCAAATTTTTTAGCAAGCAGGCAGTTTGAAATATCTTTATTCCACCATTTGGGCTTATTATTATGGCCTGGACGCCGTATTTTTGATGGTATGCAGTCTTGCACTGCTTTTAGGTAAGTGGTTTCGAATAACTTCCAAGATGTATTTATGTCGTTATTGTTAATTAAAAAGCTCCAGTCAGTTTCTTTAAACATAGCTCTAAGTTTATGGAAGTTTGCTCTCTTGAAATTAGGGACTTTTTCTATGCTACTATTTGGTTCGTTACTAGTAAACTTTAAAGTGAAAGTTATCGTACGATGGTCGCTGTTACTGAATTCATCACCAACATTCAAATTCTCTATTAATTCTTCTTTTGTTGCAAGTACAATGTCAAGAACATTATTACCACGGGTTGGCGTTCGAAAAAATTGATAAAGCTAACTCTCTTGCAAGTTCGTATACAAGTCATGTCCGGAGTGTGAAGTAAGAGTATCGCCCCACTTGGTCACAGGTAAATTAAAGTCGCCAAAAATTACGGTATCTTGTGAGTTACTTACATCTGCAATTTGTTCGTAAATTTCTCGGTCAGTTTGCACTGATTGAGCTGGAGGTCTGTATATTAATGCAAGTATTATTTTTGTACCTTTATTATTCTTTATTAGCACAAAACATGCGTCGACGTTCACAATTTGAGGTTTTGCCAAGAGGGTAGGGTTAAGACTTTCTTTGATATAAAGTAAAACGCCACCTCCATTTCGATTTATTCGGCTTTTCTCAAACATTACATAACCGGGAAGTGAATACTCTGCTAAAAAGTCTCTATCTTCTGTATTGAGCCAATATTCTGTTATGCCAATCACATCATAATTTTCTGTAAACACTAGCTCCTCTAAATCTGAAAATTTATTGCGAATGCTACGAGCGTTTGCATAGAAAACCTTTAAATTTGTTATTTTAGAACTCACGGAACGCTCTTTAATAATATTTTTGGTTCTTGTCGGATCTACATTTATGTTCATGGCTGTCCTCGGTCCTCGCTGTCTTCGGTCCTTATCGCTGGTGGTCCTCGGTTGCCTCTGGTTTTTTTTTGGCGTTGGATGATTTATGTCACTGCTGCTTCTTCTCGGATGGCGTTTTTTGATCCATGGCTGCGGACTGCTTCGTGTAGGAGACGACCCATGCGTGCTGAACCCACAGGGTTTAGATGAGTGCCATCCTTGCGGAACAGAGTAGGCTGGTTGTAGAAGTTGTCCCAGAGGTTGATGAAGTCAACTTCTTCCCTCAGACACAAATATTTTAGTCGGCTATTTACTCATGTCTCAGATGTGATGATAATGGTGAGACATCTGTCTGTCTGTCTATAACTCCTCCTAGACAGTTCGACGGATTTTCACCAAACTTTACACGAACATTCGGTGCGTGAATGCGACGGTAATAAAAAAAAAAATGAATTTGTGCACTAGTTATGATTTTAAGTCTAAAATATGGTTTCCCCCCTCCCCCCCACCCACCAGTAGTAGTGCTGATGATAGTAATGGTGATAGTGACTAGTAGTGATGGTGTCCCATCGCAGAGTTGGGTATGCCGTTTTGATTTTGGGTAAAACGGCACGTCTACTTTATTATCAGTTGATTAGTCAGAGGAGTTAACCACTGCATAAGAAACAAAACTCGTACTTCAATCGTGTGGATTATATTTCCATGTATAAGATCATGGAGAGGAACAGAAATTATGTAGGCAACTGTACGGTCGAGGTTAATAAGTGTTGTCAGATATTTCACAAAGTTTCGAACACTGACTAATACTCTGAGGGATAAAAAAAAATCCCAGTAACTATAAAGATACCAACAACACTTGTTGAACGAAAACCACTGGAATATATGACAACACTTAATACCCCCGATTGTACATGAGTTCTTGGAAATATACTGATAGGCATTTTGCAACATTTTGGAAGTAAGAATTGTCATGATAACATACAGTTACTTCTTTAAGTCCAGACCTGAAGAAGTAATAAATTAAATAGTTGTCATATAACTCTCTAGGTGTCCATTGCCAAATTTGTATTAAGTATTTCAGCCTACAGTAGGGATTTAAGTTAAACGCAATGAAAGTACTCAGAATGCTTCCTCAAATTATTTCCTTATTACTGGACACCATATACAAATATTGTTGCGAGGGCTACTGACCTGAGTAATGGAGATTATTTGCAGTTTGTATATCACAGGAAGGAGACTGTAGGCCACGAATATAATGCCCACGGTATCCCCCACCAGGAGCAGACAGATTTGAGTGCCGTACAGGTAGGTGTCCGTCGGGTACCCTGGGGAGGACAGTGCTAATATTTTAACCAGCTCCGTTCATTTTATCAACTCTGCGTAAGCAGAGCGGTATCGCCCCCCGTATAGTGGTACATGCAAACCGAAATGTCTGTCTGTCCGTCTGTCTGTCTGGCCGAGAACTCCTCCTAGACCATTTGACGGATTTTCACCAAACTTCACACGAACCTTCGGTGCATGAATGCGACGGTAATTATTATTTTTTGTTTTGAATTTGTGCAATAGTTATGATCTTAGGTCCAAAAAAAAAAAAATCCCCCCCCCACCACCCACCCCCCTTCAGGACCCCCACCCCCCACCCTGTACCTGTTCCCTGTGTGTGTGTGTGCCCCGTAGGGGCACACACATCACAGAAAGCCACACATCATACACATGTCTCAGATGTGATGATAATGGTGAGACGTCTGTCTGTTTGTCTGTCTGTCCGTCTGTCTGTCTGTCTGTCTGATAACTCCTAGATCGTTCGACGAATTTTCACCAACCTTTACACGAATATTTGGTGCGTGAATGCGACAGTAATAAAACAATATTTTTTTAATATGTGCAATAGTTATGATTTTAGGTCCAAAATATGGTTTTGCCCCCCCCCCCCCCTTCAACCAGCCCCCCCCCCCCCCTTCAACCAGCCCCCCCCCCTTCAACCAGCCCCCCCCCCCCCCCTTCAACCAGCCCCCCCCCCAATCAGGACACCCACCCCCCCACCCTGTACCTGTTCCCAAGCAATGATGCTGGTGTTCAGGGGGTGAGAAAACTTGCGACGCATTTGTTAGGTTAAGTTAGTTTAATTGACATTAGAAGTGATGGTAGTAATAGTGGGGATAATGCTGATAGTAGTGATGATGGTGATAATAGCAGTGATAATGGTTGTAGATTTAGTGATAATGATTACAGTAGTAATGATGATGGTAGTGATGATGATAACAGTAGTAGATATGATGGTGACAGTACTAGTAGTAGTGATGATGGCCATAATAGTATTCATGATGGTGACATTAGTAATGATGATTGTAAGATGATGGTGACAGTATTAGTGATGTTGGTAAGTAGTAGTGATGATGGTGAAAGTTGTAGTAAAGATGAAAATAGTAGTGATGATGAGAGTAGTAGTGATGATGGTGAGAGTAGTAGTGATGATTATAATAGTAGTAGTGCTGATATTAATGATAATGGTGACTGCATTTGTTAGGTTAAGTTAGTTTAGTTGACATTAGAAGTGATGGTAATAATAGTGGGGATAATGCTGATAGTAGTGATGATGGTGATAATAGCAGTGATAATGGCTGTAGATTTAGTGATAATGATGACAGTAGTGATGATGATGGTAGTGATGATGATAACAGTAGTAGATATGATGGTGACAGTACTAGTAGTAGTGATGATGGTCATAGTAGTATTCATGATGGTGACATTAGTAATGATGACTGTAAGATGATGGTGACAGTATTAGTGATGCTGGTAAGTAGTAGTGATGATGGTGAAAGCTGTAGTAATGATGAGAGTAGTAGTGATGATGAGAGTAGTAGTGATGATGGTGAAAGTAGTAGTAATGATTATAATAGTAGTAGTGCTGATGATATTAATGATGATAGTGACTAGTAGTGATGATGGTGACCGATCGCAGAGTTGGGTATGCCGTTTTGATTTTGGGCAAAACGGCACGTCTACTTTATTATCAACTCTGCGTAAGCAGAGTGGTATCGCCCCCCGTATAGTGGTACATGCTAACCGAAATGTCTGTCTGTATGTCTGTCTGTCCGTCCGATAACTCCTCCTAGACCGTTCAACGTATTTTCACCAAACTTCACACGAACATTCGGTGTGTATATGCGACGGTAATTAAAACAAAATTTGTTTGAATTAGTGCAATAGTTATGATTTTAGGTCCAAAATATGGTTTTGCCCCCCCCCCCCTCCCCCCACCAGCCCCCCCCCCCCCCCACCCCCCACCACCAGCCCCCCCACCACCACAAGCCCCCCCCCCCACCTCCCACCCTGTACCTATTCCCAAGCAATCGTTCAGGGGCGAAAAAAAACTCGCCTGCAATTGTTAGGTTAAGTTAGTTTAGTTGATATTAGAAGGTGACAATTGTAGTGATGATAGTAATAGTGATGATGGTGGTAATAATAGTGATGATGGTAGTAGTAGTGATGATGGTGACAATTGTAGTAATGATGATATTAGTAGTAATCTATCTATCTATCTATTGCCTGACGCCATGATCCCTGAAGGGGTGGCCACGAACGAACCGACCCCATGCACTTCTGTCCCCAGTCAGTCGACGCCTCTCCCCACAACCAGCACCGCCTTCGTTCATGTACTTCCTCACTCTATCCTTCCACCTCTTATTCAGTCTACCTCTCCCTCTCTGTCCCTCCACCTCGCTCTCGTACACCCTCTTAGTCATTCTCTCTGTTTCCATACGTTCCATATGGCCGAACCATCTCAAGTTGTTCCTTTTCACACTTTCCAGCACATCTACCTCCACACCACACCTACTTCTTACTTCCTCATTAGTCTGTCTATCCCTCCATGTAACTCCGCACGCACTTCTTAAGTAATTAATTTCCACTGCTCTCACTCTTGGTCTGAGTCTCAACCAACGTCCATGCTTCGCTTCCGTAAGTCATTGTCGGGATTACCACACTGTCATGCAAGGTCTTCTTCACTTCCATACTGACCACCCTATTTCTTGTTACTGCTTTCAGCGTTCCTACAACCCTCTTCCCCTGTTGTACCCTCTCCCGCACTTCTTCATACATAGTCCCATCTTTACTCAACACACTGCCTAGATACTTAAAAAAATTGACGATCTCCATAGCCTGACCGTTCAGCTTCACCTCACACTCTGTGACTTCACCCCTTTCGAAGACCATAACCTTGCTCTTCCCCATATTTACCTTCAAATTCCGTTTTTCGCACACTGTTCTAAACTCATTTACCAGACCCTGCAACTTCCATTCATTATCACTCATCAGAACTGTATCATCGGCAAACAGCAGTAGCTTCCACTCAATTCCCTCCATTATCAGCGATACACCAACATCCACTGCTCTTGATAGTATTTCTTTCATGACTCGATCCATATATACAGTAAACAACCACGGGGAAATCACACACCACTGTTTCAAACCAACATTCAGGTCAAAGATCTCGCTCTGCTCACTCTCCACACGTACTGCCGCCTTTGCACTCTCATACATGCTCTTCACTGCTTGCAGCAACTTGCCATCTTGTGATGGGCTGGTCTATCAGAGTGAGAACTGAGCGATCTCTGCCATACCCATAGCTTACTCTAACTGTTCCTTTTACTTATATATTTTCTAGATCTCGAGTGACGGCGTCTCTTCCGTGGATTGACCTCCCAATCTACCAAGATTGGAAGCCAAAGCGTCACATTTTTCCCTTGCCCCTCAACTTTCTCTTCATAATTGCTGAGGGGCACAGGGCCCTGGGTGGGGCTTTGGTTTCCCGGGCGTTTCCGCACCCTCCTCAGCTCCCCGCCATGGAGTGGCTTCGGTCACCCAGGCTTTATTGTGGTCGGCAGGGAGGGTTCTGTGGGGGCGCTCGGATATGGCCTTGGCCGTGCTCGGAGCCTTGGGGCTGTTCGGCCAGGCAGCTTGGGGAACAACAACAACAACAACAACTTGCCATCTACTCCGTATATTCTAAGTACTTTCCACAAACCTTCTCTATCCACTCTGTCATAGGCCTTCTCCAAGTCCATAAAGGCAACATACACCTTTTGTTTCTTCTCCAGATATTTCTCCACAACAAAATTCAGGGTAAAAATCTGATTTACACATCCTCTTCCCTTCCTAAAATCTCCCTGCTCATCGCCTATCCATTTATCCGTTCTCACTCTCACTCTCTCAATCACTACCCTCCTGTATACCTTCCGTACTACGCTTAGAAGACATATTCCTCGGTGGATACCACACACTCCTCTTTCATCTTTGCCCTTATATAGGGGGACTATTATGCCAGTCTTCCAGTCATCGGGTGCACTCCCCTTCTCCCATGCTAGTTTGCACATTTTCCATACCCATTTGATCACTATCTCACCACCATACCTCAACATTTCCCCACACACTCCATCTGTTCCTGGTGCTTTCCCCAATTTCACTCTTTTCATGGCTTCCCACACTTCTGACCTCCTGATCCCCACCTCCTCCTCCACTACTTCTCTTCTTCTCCCTCCTATACCATATCCAGCTATGTTTGCTGGCTCTTCATTCCTTACATTTAGCAACTCATCGAAGTACTCCCTCCATCTTTCGACTCTCTCTTGCTTCTCGGCTAGCATTCTCCCATTCTTATCATTCACACCCTTACTGTTTCCCTTGCTACCTTCCCTAACTTTCTTGATTTCTTTCCAGAACAGTTTCTTACTCTCCCTCCATTTTACACTCAGATTCCTTCCAAATTCCTCATCTACTCTTCTCTTCCTTTCCTTCACTACTCTCTTCACCACCCTCTTACTCTCCACGTACCTCGCTCGTTTCTGTCTCACAAAATCTTCATTCCCTCTACTACTACCCAACCACTCTCTATATGCTTTCTTCTTTTCTTCCACAGCTATTCTTGCCTCTTCTGTCCACCATGCTGTACCTTTCACTCCCCTCCCTCTTCTCCTCACTTCACACACCTCCTCACATGCTGCACAGATCTCATCCTTAAACACCTTGCTCATCTCCTCCACTTCCTCCATAACTTCCAGGTCGATCCCACCTAGTTCTTTCCACTGCTCTCCTGTACTCCTCCCTGACTTCCTCTTCCTGCAACCTCTCCACCCTCATCACCATTCCACCCTCCTCTTGCCTCCCTCCAGCTCTCCTCACCCACTTATTTTGTATCCTAACATTAGCTACCATTACATAACTATCAGACAGACCCCCTTCAATACCCCTATACACCCTAGCATCCATCACAGTTTTCTTCATTCGTTCATCCACACATACATAATCAATCAATGACTTTCGTTCCACCACTGTCTCATCCTCCATCGTCCACACCAGTTTCCACGTGTACCTGTGGATCATTCTGTGTCGGAAGAAGGTGTTAGCTATCCACAGCCTCCTCCCCACACATACGTCCACAAGTGCCCTACCATTCCCATTCACCTCTGATGGTACCCCCCACCCTCCCACCACTCCCTCAACATTCCTATCACCCACCTTACCATTCATATCCCCAATCAGAAATATTCTTTCGTTCTTGTTAAACTTCTCCAGGCACGCCTCCACATTCATCCAGAACTCCTCTCTCTGTCTTTCAAGTTTATCCTCTGTCGAGGCATACACGCATACAATCATCCACGTTTGTATTCCTACTTTCATTCTCACCCACACAATCCTTGAACCCACAACCCATACTCTCTTCCACATTCCTTCCATTTGCTACTTACAAACAAACACGCACCTTCTCTCGCTGTTCCTTCACTCACTCCAGCACACACACCCATTCCACACTCCCGCTCTCTCACATCTGAACCTTTCCATTTGGTCTATGTCATTCCACAGACATCCAGCCTGGCATTCACTAGCACTTCCAGAACCTCTCTCTCTCTTGTGCCATCATTCATGCCACTAACATTCCATGTAGCCATTCTCAGAATGTCCGAAGGAATGTCCTTAGTCGGTCGTGGATCGTCAACATAGGTTCCGTCCGCATCTGAGGCTGTTCGCTCATTTTTCTTTGCTTAGGTATTTTTTCCGGGTGGGGGTCGCAAGCCCACCGACCCAACCTCTTTAGTCGCCTCTTATGACACGCAGAAGGCATGTGGGGCATATTCTATTCCCTAACCCCCAGGGGGGAAGTAGTAGTAGTAATAATGGTGGTAATATTAGTGATGATGGTAACCCTTCGCAGAGTTGGGTATGCCGTTTTGATTTTGGGCGAAACGGCACGTCTACTTTACCGTCATAATTTATATCAGCAACAATATTAACAAAATATCTGTACTGCATTAACTGTTCTTTTTTCTTTCAGTAGTTTATGTATTCTTGTTTACACTCCTTTATTTCATTATCCTGCTGGGAAGCTTATCACGTCCTGGTTTTCACTTCCTCCCTACTCTTCCTTGTCATATACTTCATGTCGTATTCTCCTTCCAGTCATTACCTTCAATACAATCACCTAGTCTGTGCTGCTCCAACTTTATACCTCCAATATTCCAGGATCTGCTACTGGTAATGGTTTAATCAGCTCACCTCCCTTTGAAGATTGCAGGCATGGTTGGCCTTGTATTTGTGCCGGTTTGGTAATTTACATACATTCCTGTGTTTGTTCACCCATATTTGTGCCTGCATATATTTGAGGTTGAATGCTAATGAGTTGTTGAGCGGAATATTATATTGGTGGCTATGGGTTTCATTGCATTATAGTGTTGGTTGCATTTGTTTATACACACAATTTGTAGTCTACATGCAGTGTGTGAGTGGGTGTGTAGTTACGTGTCTGGGCGTATGTAACAAATAACATAACAGTATTACTACTTAATAAATAATGAAAAGTCCAACCCAATATCCCAATCTTAAGTAAGCCATTTTAGATTTACAGACGAGCAATCACTACTGAAATTATTATATATAATAAACCATCTCAGTAATGCAAACAGTGTTTTCCAACTAAATAATCTATTATATTTTACATGTTCTTAATATTAATACTATATACCTAGTAGCCGTATGTGTCCGTGGTCATCCTACATTGAGCTATGTGTCCGTAGTCATCCTACATTAATTGTTCACCCATACGGCCATCAGCAACCATGAACTATGAAATGGGTCTTGAGGATGAAGTTCGGGTTCCTCTCAAACTAAGGAGTGTATATCTAAACAGAGGACAGGCGACATCTTATCCACATTATGATGAGCTTCTAGATAATTGCTTCTTCACTGACAGTAGATCTGATAGTCTGGAATAGATATGCTCTGCTTTGGAGCCCTTTGCACCTAATGATGTGACCACTAATGGAGTGAAAGCCACTTGTTCAACCTACAATACTCTCTGTTCATAGGCAAAGACTTTCTCATTCTCATTCCTTCTGCGTGCAGTTTTGATCGCTATACTCCTGTTACATTCATCTAGTGTGGCAAAAAGAAATTAAATTTGTGTGATCCACTGCCTCACCATGCTCTCAGTTCCTATCAATGTTCCAAGATGCTTTATTTTTTTCGGTCACCACCACCTCACTGTCCCTGAACACTTTATTTCCACCTGCAAAGATACCGTGGTAAACTATTGATACTGATATCCTAGCCTTCGAAATATGTTGTATCATGGAGCCTTTCCCTATAAGTACGTCCAACCACTTCTTCAAAACTTCAACCTTTCCTTCTCCTGGCAGATCATCTGCATATACAACTTGATAATTATATACCTGTTACCTCGCACACTGGGGGAGGTGATAGCTCAGTGGATAGGATTGTTGACTCCAGACCAAATGGACCTCAGTCCGAGTCCACGCCAAACGCCAGGGTTTTATGAGGTGATTATTATGATCGTTCCTTTAGTGCTACAATTATCCTGGCTACACCGATACATCAATAAAATACCTCTAGTTCGTCACTATATCATATAATAGAAGATGCCTGACCGTATTCGAAGATGCTGTGAACAGCCGTATAGCTGCGCTCTCCAAATCAAGTGACGTGTGTGTGTGTATATAAGGTATTGTCTTCTAGTGTGGCAGAAAGGAGCAACCAACACTTTGAAGCACCACTGTGACCATCTAGTGCAACACATATGAAGCGCCCATCATCTCAATGTTTCAATCGATAATCTTATTTGCTCATGCTAATGCGACAAGACAACATGTTGTTAATACTTGAAGTAATTAATGGGCAGTCTTCTCTTGCTAGCTTTGCTTCTACTAGTATTTCGTTGCATGAGTCACTTATTATAGAGCCTACTCACACTTTCTGAGAATGACCTTCCCCAAACTGGCATCTGGGCCTGATAGTCCAGCACCAACTTTGGTATTTGTCTATGTGAGTGAGGGAGACAAAAGGCAGAACTGCCTGTAGCGAGTGCCTCCCCCAGAGTTGAAAGATATTCAGGGCTAAAATCAAGGAATGTTCGAGCCAAAATGCCTGGAGACACAGAGTTTGAACAAATTTAAGTCATAGGATGAGGGGAATATGTAGTCAGGGAGAGTTCCAGAGCTCAGTTGTTGAATAGAAGAAAAACTGGGAATACCGTTTCACTCTTGGGTTGGCGAGTTGCACAGCCTGATGCCACACCTTATCGCCAGTCATTCTCTCATAATGGCGTTTGGTGATACATAAATATCCTATAATTTGCTGCCGCCATTTGCTGCTCTTGCTTCTGGATGTTTGTCTTTCAATAGTGAGAGTGTTTAATCTGTCAGTGGGTGCACGCCTGTTAACTTATCGTCATTTATTGCTTTGGTTGGTCTTCCCACCTCCCCATGTCTCAATTGGTCTCAAAACAGCTTCGCTGTGTTTTGTGCCGTTGGTTTTCTCTTAGATGTGCTTAGCCTCTCTTGCCCAGATATAATATCTTCCAGTAACTTTTGTATCTCTCATTTATTTCCCCATATTATGCACTAGGCTCCTGAGAGCTTTGATGTGTTCACAGGAGAGCCAAAACACAGATACACAATACAGTAACCCAACAATCAGAACACATACACATAGAATAGTTCCCAGGTGAGATACGTGAATTACCTTTGATACTCATTACACCCGATAAACAGGCCACCCAATTAATGAACCTCATCACTCTCTCGCCGTACATGAACTCTCTCTTTCTTAATTGCTGTTTTTTTGTATTCCAAAGGGATTTTTTTTTTAAATATCCTTAATTGGGTACCCATTCGTTTTTTGTTATAATCAACTTTAATTATATGCTTAATTATAAACAACAGCAATTCTGACCTTTGCTATAATAGAGAAACAAGTAGATAGCTATGAAATAAATAGAGGTAAGCAAACGTGAAATATTACTGAAGACTTTTTTTTCTTCCCATTTCACCTTCCTCACCGAAGCATCCTCCCTCCTTGAAACAAACCATCTATATAGCTTCTCTCCCAGGCATCGTTAGTTAACCAGGACAGTAGGCCTATCGGTGCTGTCCTTTTAACTTTATTCTGGCTACTATTCGATAATGTTATATAGTTTAAAAAGGGCCTCCAACAATTAACAGGCTTCGAACGCCAGTGCCTGGGAGTGCAATATTCTAGATAGTGGATACAAATTAAATAATTTTATTATTCTATAAAGAAATTGAAAACAAACCTTACTTATATATACTCAAACTACAGTACAACATAAATCAAAGTTAGAGGGCATAAGTAGGTTATTATTTTTTTAGTAGGCCAATTATTGGGAATAACCAAAGACCTATAGTTCAAAATTAGGAACAGATCGGGTAAGTCATCACTTCTTAGCGTGATTGTACAGTCTGATTCCAAAACATATCACAAGTCATTCTTTCATAAGGGCGTTTGGTGATGCATAATTATCCTAAAATTTGCTGCCATCATGTGCATGTCTTGCTTCTGGATGTTTGACTTTCAATAGTGAGTGTTTCTTTGGTCAGTGGTAGCCCGTCTGTTGACTCAACATCATTAAGTGCTCTGGTTGCTCCTCTCCATGCCTACTTTGGTCAGTGGTAGCCCGTCTGTTGACTCAACATCATTAAGTGCTCTGGTTGCTCCTCTCCATGCCTACTTTGGTCAGTGGTAGCCCGTCTGTTGACTCAACATCATTAAGTGCTCTGGTTGCTCCTCTCCATGCCTAATTTGACCCCTCAACAAGTTTAGCTTTGTCTGTTGCCGTTTGTCTTTTCTCTTAGACATGCTTAGCTCTCCTGTAGTGATTTAACATCCTCTTGTAACTATTGTGTTTGTTTCATTTTCCACAAATACACAAGTATCCTGGAAACCTTGCTATTTTCAGAAGAACACCAAAACACACATACAATTAAATATAAAACACAGTAACTCAACACTCAGAACACATATATACTGTTTACATAGCAGAACAGCTCCCAGGTGAGATACGTGAATTACCTTTGCTTCTCATTACACCCGACAAACAGGCCAACCAATTAATGAACCTCATACACTCTCTACCCTTACATGAACTCAATCTCTCTCTCTCTTGCTGTTTTTTTTTATTTCGAAGGATTTTTTTTGTTAAATATCCTTAATTTGGTTTTTATTCGCTGTTTTTATTTAATAAACTTTAATGGCATGTTTAACTATAGTTAACAGCAATTCTTACCCTTCCTATAATGGAGTAACAAGTAGATAGCTATGAAATAAATAGAGTTAAGCAAACGTGAAATATTACCGAAGACTGTTTTCACAATTCACCTTCCACACTTTATGGGGAGGTGTGGTGGAGTGGTCTTGCCACTGGCCTGGTAATCCAAAGGTCCCGGGTTCAAATCCCGATGTATCAATGGGAAGATATTATTGGGATGGAATTTGTGCTGTACCTAGTATCAGTGCATTACCACAAAGCCCACCGAAACGTCAATAAAATACCCTCATTGTTCCCTGATTAAATAGCACTGTATGAATATTCCCATATTCAAAATATGCTATAGGGGTGCAATGCCTGGTGAGTTATCTGCTCAACAGGTGGCGTTGTGTGTGTGTAAGTGTGAGAGTCCGAGTGTAGGGGTTGAGACAGTGAAGCACGGGAACGAGATGGCTTCAGGGATGGGGTCGTTTCGGGCCATGAGTGAGCACCGTGCCTCATGTGAAGGCAAGATGGCAGGTGCTCGTTGTGCTCTACGTGCTTCACATGTCTCACTCCCTAGACTGGAACAAGACCTCACGGGCTTCACTGTTCATTGTAAAGCGGTGAATGTTAAGGCTCTCAGCCTATGCCCGAGAGGAAGTAAGTTGGAATATAGAAAAAAAAAAAAAAAAAAAAAAAAAAAAAAAAAAAAAAAAACACTGAAGCATCATCCCTCCATGAAACAAACCATTTTCATAGCCTCTCTCCCAGGCTTCGTTAGTTAACTAGGACAGTACTGGTGCCGTCCTTTTCACTTTATTGAGGCTACTATTAGATGATGTTATATAGTTTGAAAAGGGCGTCCAGTAATTAATTTTAACAGGCTTCGAACTATCTCACTGTACCCTTTTTTCTATCACAGATCCTTCTTAAACTGCACACAATCGTCTTAATATGGTTACAAATAAATTAGAAAGATGTCGTCGGTAGAAAAAGCATCAACCAGGAGAGTGAGGGACGGTGTGCTGTGTTGCAGTGCGGTAAAAAGAACTGCGAGGCGATCAAAGATGTGTTTGTCTTCTTTGTTTCACCGTCACAAACACTACCTGGGTCTGGAACTCGGTAGAAGGGGGACGTCGATATAATTATCCTCTTCGGTTTCCTGTTTATTTTGTCTTATTTGTATTTTTCCTCACCTAATATTTTCCCTTACTCTCGCTGTACCTCAATGGTTACACTGACTATGTTATGGGAAAGTAATTGGCAGAAAATGTGTGTTGCACCTGAGGCATGGAAGTTATTTTTTGTGCTGTTTTTGTCAGTATATTATATTTTATCTCTCTATATAGTTACTTTTCATTTCATTGTGTGTTTTCCTATGGAAGGTATATGTGTATTGAGATATTTATTGAATACTATCTGGTAAAAATGGCTGCGAGGAGGGTAATGTTGCTACACATAATATACAACACAAAGGATCAACTTACCCACTCACCTACACAATAGAGAATGGCACACACAATATATAAATAACAACTTAAAGGTCACTTACAGAAACTCATGAAAACCAAAACTTTACGAATACACTTATTTCCACAAAATTTCGTCATTATACTGTTTTTTATAAACTATTAACCAAACAAAACTAACCACACGTTGATATTGAAAATGAATCACGTTCAAGGTAGCATTAACCCGGCGAGGGCGCACAGGGTGTTGTGGACACCATGTAACTGGGCGACGATATTAGGCCTCCTTCCCACCTAAAATCGTCATTTTACGATAAATATCGTTATTACTTATTCATTTTATCCCTGGGGGTAAGGGATTAGACTATGCCCCACGTGCCTTCTGCGCGTCGTAAGAGGCGACTAAAGAGGTTGGGTCGATCGGCTTGCGACTCCCACCCGGAAAAAAAATACGTAGCAACAATAACGAACAACCAGCCTCGGATGCGGACGGACCCTGTGTTGACGAACACATACCGACTACGGACAAGCTTACGGACATTCTGAGAATAGGTACATGGAATGTGAGTGGCATGAATGATGGCACAAAAGAGAGAGAGGTACTGGAAGTGTTAATGAATGCCAGGCTGGATGTATGTGGAATGACTGAGACCAAATGAAAGGGTACAGATGTGAGAGACTGGGAGTGTGGAATGGGTGTGTGTGCTGGAGTGAGTGAGGGAGCAGCGAGAGAAGGTGCGTGTTTGTTTGTAAGTAACGAATGGAAGGAGTGTGTAAGCGAATATGGGTCTGTGGGTTCAAGGATTGTGTGGGTGAGAATACAAGTAGGAATACAAACGTGGGTGATTGTGTGTGTGTATGCTCCGACAGAGGATAAACTTGTAAGAGAGAAAGAGGAGTTCTGGGTGAATGTGGAGGCGTGCCTGGATAAGTTTGACAAGAACGAAAGAATATTTCTGATTGGGGATATGAATGGTAAGGTGGGTGATAGGAAAGTTGATGGAGCGGTGGGAGGATGGGGGTTACCGTCAGAGGTGAATGGGAATGGTAGTGCACTTGTGGACGTATGTGTGGGGAGGAGGTTGTGGATAGCCAACACCTTCCGACACAGAATGATACACAGGTACACATGGAAAGTGGTGTGGACGATGAAGCATAAGACAGTGGTGGAACTAAAGTCACTGATTGATTATATATGTGTGGATGAAAGAATGAAGAAATCTGTGATGGATGCTAGGGTGTATAGGGGTATTGGAGGGGGTCTGTCTGATCATTATGTAGTAGTAGCTAAGGTTAGGATACAAAAGAAGTGGGTGAGGAGAGCTGGAGGGAGGCGAGAGGAAGGTGGAGGGTGAGGAGGGTGGAAAGGCTACAGGAGGAGGAAATCAGGGAAGAGTACAGGAGAGCAGTAGAAAGACGACTAGGTCGGTTCGACCTGGAAGATATGGAGGAAGTGGAGGATATAAGCAAGGTGTTTAAGGAAGAGATCTGTGCAGCATGTGAGGAAGTGTGTGGGGTGAGGAGAAGAGGGAGGGGAGTGAAAGGTACAGCATATTGGAGAGAAGAGGTAAAAGTAGCTGTGGAAGACAAGAAGAAAGCGTATAGAAAGTGGTTGGGTAGTAGTGGGAATGAAGATTTGGAGAGGCAGAAACGAGCGAGGTACGTGGGGAGAAAGAGAGTGGTGAAGAGAGTAGTGAAGGAAAGTAAGAGAAGAATAGATGAGGAATTTGGAAGGAATCTGAGTGTAAAATGGAGGGAGTGTAAGAAACTGTTCTGGAAAGAAGTCAAGAAAGTTAGGGAAGGTAGCAAGGGAAACAGTAAGGGTGTGAAAGATAAGAATGGGAGAATGCTAGCCGAAAACTAAGAGACAGTCGAAAGATGGAGGGAGTACTTCAACGAGTTGCTAAATGTAAGGAATGAAGAGCTAGCAAACATGGTTGGATATGGTATGGGAGGGAGAAGAGGAGAAGTATTGGAGGAGGAGGTGGGGATCAGGAGGTGAGAAGTGTGGGAAACCGTGAAAAGAGTGAAGTTGGGGAAAGCACCAGGAACAGATGGAGTGTGTGGGGAAATGTTGAGGTATGGTGGTGAGATAGTGATCGAATGAGTATGGAAAATGTGCAAACTAGCATGGGAGAAGGGGAATGCACCTGATGACTGGAAGACTAGCATAATAGTCCCCCTATATAAGGGCAAAGGGGAAAGAGGAGTGTGTGGTAACCACTGAGGAATATGTCTTTTAAGCGTAGTAGGGAAGGTGTACAGTAGGGTAGTGATTGAGAGAGTGTGAGTGAGAACGGAGAAATGGATAGGCGATGAGCAGGGAGGTTTTAGGAAGGGAAGAGGATGTGTAGATCAGATTTTTACCCTGAATTGTGTTGTGGAGAAATATCTGAAGAAGCAACAAAAGGTGTATGTTGCCTTTATGGACTTGGAGAAGGCCTATGACAGAGTGGATAGAGAAGGTATGTGGAAAGTACTTAGAATATACGGAGTAGATGGCAAGTTGCTGAAAGCAGTGAAGAGCATGTATGTGGGTGCAAAGGCGGCAGTACGTGTGGAGAATGAGCAGAGCGAGTTCTTTGACCTGAGTGTTGAGTTGAAACAGGGGTGTGTGATGTCCCCGTGGTTGTTTACTGTATATATGGATGGAGTCATGAAAGAAATACTAGGAAGAGCAGTGGATATTGATGTATTGCTGAAAAGGGAGGGAAATGAGTGGAAGCTGCCTATACTTCTGTTTGCGGATGATACAGTTGTGATGAGCGATAATGAATGGGAGTTGCAGGGTCTGGTAAATGAGTTTGGAACAGTGTGCGAAAAACGAAATTTGAAGGTAAATGCGGGGAAGAACAAGGTTAAGGTCTTCGAAAGGAGTGAACTCACAGAGTGTGAGGTGAAGTTGAAGGTCTGGCTTTGGAGATTGTCAGCTCTTTTAAGTATCTTGGTAGTGTGTTGAGTAAAGATGGGATTATGGATGAGGAAGTGCCGGAGAGGGTACAACAGGGGAAGAGGGTTGTAGGAACGTTGAAAGCAGTAACAAGAAATAGGGTGGTCAGTATGGAAGTGAAGAAGTCCTTGCATGACAGTGTGGTAATCCCGACACTAACTTACGGAAGCAAAGCATGGACGTTCGGGAAGGGACTCAGACCAAGAGTGAGAGGGGTGGAAATGAGTTACTTGAGAAGTGCGTGCGGAGTTACATGGAGGGATAGACAGACGAATGAGGAAGTAAGAAGGAGGTGTGGTGTGGAGGTAGATGTGCTGGAAAGTGTGAAAAGGAACAACTTGAGATGGTTCGGCCATATGGAACGTATGGAAAGCGAGAGCTTGACTAAAAGGGTGTACGAGAGCGAGGTGGAAGGACAGAGAGGGAGAGGTGCACCGAAGAAGAGGTGGAAGGATGGGTGTGAGGAAGTATATGAATGAAGGCGGTGCTGGTTGGGAAGAGAGGCGTCGATTGACTGGGGACAGAGGTGCATGGGGGCGCTTCGTTCGTGGCCACCCCTTCGGGGATCACGGCGTCAGGCAATAGATAGATAGATAGACTTATTCATATGCACCTATTTTACATTTTATATGAAGATAGTAACATGCAACAACAATAAAACATGTGGGAATAGTGTTTGTATGGTCAAAATCGCGAATTATAGTCGGCCGGTCCATTCATGCATTGTGGAGCAGAGCGAGCCAGACCCTCCCCTCGCGAGGCCTCAAGCTTGACTGACTCATTCACCCAGACTCGACAGTCACATGACAACACAATGGAACCGGCCTGGAGATGTTTACACGAAAATATACCAATGAATAAGGGAATAACAGGGAAAAAAGGTGATAATTGAAGGGGGAGGGGGAAAGGGGGGAAGGAGGGGATTTTGACAGATGTGGAGGAGTGATATGAGCCAGCCGTCCGGCTGGCTCAGTTGATAGCATGCCTGATTCCCACCTTGAAGGTCTCGCGTTCAATCCCCGCTCAGATTGAAAAGTTTTTCTGGGATACAGCCGGCGGTTACCATCTCCCCATGAGCAAGGGGGATGGGTAATGGTCTCTGGTAGACTAAAGAAAGCCAAGCGCTTGCGAATCCTCGAAGGAGGAGAGACGGGCGCTATATAAGTAACCAGAAGATTATTATTATTATTATAAAAGGAAAAAAAATAAAAATAATTTGTAATTGCTACTGGGGCCTTTTAAAAGTTTTTTTTTTTAGGCTTTACCTCTTAAGGGGAGGTATTTAGTTTGTTCCCTAGACCTCCATCAAGCTTAAAATTACACCCCCTTGAGTCCCTTTCAAGATAAATTTGTACATTTTTCGGTAGAAAAATGTCCCGGCCAAAGGCCGGTTCCTCTTAAATTACAGGCTCGCTATCGCTCGCCAGGATAACATTGACACCTGAATTGCACGAAAGGTATTAATATGGGGTGAAAGTTCTTAAAATCGCTAAACTAATGGTGCAAACATTATATAATATCAAAAGCAATGGGGCTAAACATGAGGGAGAAAGGGGTCAAGAAAAAAATCCCTCAAGTGGATATCTCCCCTTAAGAGGGTCCTCGCCCTTGCCCACCAAAACCTCTTAAGAGTGTTCTCGTCGTTCCTGGGTTAATTCTGATCTCATCAATTATGTTCACAGATAAACAACAGCGTATTACAAACTAACACCTCTGAAGATTGGAAGAAATTACATAATTTCAAGACAGCTGTAGCATGATAGGTAGTATATTGTTTCACCAAGAGCAAAGACAACACACAATAATAATAGGTGAAACAACATTACAAACAGGGTAAGGACAGGTTAGAAGGGCACACTACCTTATTCAGGGTATCTGTATTACCTAAACGGCTTGTCTCCGGCATGTTATAATGTATTTTATAGATCTTCCTCCCAACAATACCAGATTGGTTATTAGAAGTGGGAACGGTGATAGTGATAGAGTTACAATTATTCATACTGTCCTTTGCTAGGATCTACCCAGACCTGACACACTCTCACTAGTAGTCTAGTTGCGGACTGTATCATTTCAATAGATAACCTAGAAATTGTTAATATGGCAAGTTTTTTTTATTGATATGTATTCTTATATATGCCTGGAAGATTTTGAGCTTTGTTGGCGCTGCGCCAACTTTGGGGAAAATGTGTAATTAGCTAATTAGCATAATTAGCTGGATTTTGTTTAACTAGTAGGCCTAGATTCATGTGTGATAGCACTTTTCTATACAAGTTTGACCCGAGGAACTCATTTCTGATATTATTTTCATGATTAAACTTCAAGGTCACCATATATGGTCAAGGTCAATGTCATTTTTGGCTAAAACTTTCGCAATTCGATTCTAGCGTGATGCACATAGTTCAAAATGTCTGTTGGTGCATTGGGCACGTGATGAAGGGATCAGGTCTGGAGAATCTCATCAGCACTGCCTTTGGAGGAGTTAGCAGCATCATGGGTCAGGGGAAACCATGCACCATACGATACGTGAATTCAGGATGGCATCTTGCATTCTGCTGCAATCCTTCCTACAGACCGGCTTCAAGACATGGGACCAGATATATGAGTACCTGGAGAAGGCACGACTATATCCAACTGGCCGCCACTGGGTGGACAATCTGATCACACCAACCTTGCTCACTCATCAATTACTCCGCGCCGAGAGGGAGGGAGATTGGCTCCTGCAGCAGCTCTGCATCCAGCGTTTACTACCATCCTTTTTCGTTGCCAGCTACCACAACTATGCAAGGTACCTCTCGTGGCACTGTCTCGAGATGTCAGTGCTTCTACTTGCTGATGACAAGGACGACCTCCTTTCCGGCGCATTTGTCTGCAGACATAAGGCTGGCAGCTGGAACTCAGTCTCGGCCGATCATTTCGGAGAGCAGACGGCAATAAGAATTGGAAAAGGTGGGCTGAAGGGTATCACGCTATCCCCAAAACAAGTGGCAGAATGGATTGATTCCTTCACGATATCTGCTTACATTTCTGACACGCTCGACCATTGCTACTCTCCAGATCAGTCAAGCAGCTCCAATGAAACACCACACAAGGAGGAAGGTCTAAAAAGACGTAAATTGGATGAAGATAATCGTCGGCACATCAGTGCTGAACTTGACAAGTGCTCTCAGCCCCTGGAGACTGACAGTGATGTCCTTTACAACATCTATAATGGACAAGTGGCTCCGACGGCGGTCAATGTGGCAGACTCCTTGGCACTGGGCGTGCCGATGACAACTGCTTTCCGCAACTCACTCCCAAATGGATTTCATGTTTAGAAAAGTGCCATCACACATGATTCTAGACCTATTAAGTAAAAAGTTATATTTTGATCATGATCATTAGCACTAATTGTGCTAATTAGCTAATTAAACAAATCCTCAAAGTTGGCGGTGCCAACAAAGCTGAAAACCTTCCAGGCACATAATTATATGAATACATATCAATAAAAAAACTTGCCATATTAACCATTTCTAGGTGCACTGCCCTGCAACTAGACTATAGGGAGAACTTACTCATCCTAGTTTGCTCTCTCTCTCTCTCTCTCTCTCTCTCTCTCTCTCTCTCTCTCTCTCTCTCTCTCTCTCTCTCTCTCTCTCTCTCTCTCTCTCTCTCTCTCTCTCTCTCTCATACACGTAACCGGAGTTGAGGTGTTGCACAATAGATGTGTGTAAGGAGATTATGCTCTAGGGCAAAATTCCGATGGCCTGGTATGCGTTTGTGTGATATGAAAGTATTTATTGAAGGTGGTGAAATGTTGTTGGATCCCTTCTATGACCCCTGACCAGGGGGTAGAAGCAGGAGTCAACTGAAGTGAAGGAGGTACAGGAGGTTGTGGAGTTGGGGAAAGTATGCTAGAGAAGAAACAAGAAATGATACATTGAAAACATTAGGAAGACTAAATAAACACAAATAAATAAATAAACTTTAGGGTAGAAACTCTGAAAAATAACAAATACAAATGCTAGTGGACAATTCCTTTTATAAAAATAGATAATATTAATACATTGTAGGTAAGTTTAGAAATTGTGAGAGGATAAAGTTACCAAAAAAGGCTTGACATTTGTTAAGAATGCTAGGTCGAAAATAGTTCATATATATTTAAGCAAACCAACTAGATTTTAAGATATACAAATGGATGTTATGAATATTAAGGAGTGGTTTATTATAAAAACACTTATTTAGTTAGAAACAAGGAAGTCAATAAAGCAGGGGAAATGTGATAGAAAGAAAAGGGAGAACAAAATAAGTGGGTGCTGGATACACATAGAGAACAACAAAAAAGCTGAATTTGTGAAGGATTTAATGAAAGCCTTACAATAAAAACAAAACAATTGTGATGATTTAGCATGCATACATTTATACAGTACATATATAATTGTATATATATGCATACCGTACAAGTAGACACACACAAAGGAAGGGTCAACAGAAATCAATCACGATATTAAAACCATCAGCAATACCAAGGTGGCTGAGGCTTTAAATAAGCCTGTTCGTGTCATCAAATACAAATGTTTGAAATGTATTGTAACTTTTGGTATTCCCGCTTGTTTCTTCTTCTTTCCACTTGTCCTTTCTCTGATTATATATTTAGCTTTCTCCTATACATAATTATACACAAACACGTCAGCACGTAATCAACAATTGTAGTCAGTCACATAGTGCACTGTAGTGTGTCCTCTTTAACACATTCAGTACCGGTGGCATCCTTTTCATAACATTCTGGCAACTATTATACGATTAGGAAGGACTTTACCAATTAACCCTTAACTGGCGGCGCGCATCATATGTCGAGTGAAAGAAATTTGGACTATGTGGCGGCTCACAACATAAGTCGTGTGGCATTTTCAGCACGTAATGTTGCTGAGAGAGAGAGACAAGTGGTGGCAGGAAAGTAGGGAGCGTAAGACTGCTCCAGACCACCGCGGTGGACCAACTTACATGAATCCCACCCTCCTCCACCCTCTCACACTCGCTACATAGTGAATTGTGTGGGGAAAGTACCGAATTACATGGTTTTTGCACTCGTGTTGCGCAATTGTTGCAAGAAAACTAGCGGTCATACAAGGATCGTTGGGGTGTCATTGGAAAGCTCTGTTTATGCCCTTTCAGGGATAGATACTTGTTTTATGCTCTGGGTCTTATTTAGGCATGAAATTTATCACGTAAACACGTATTTTGGGTAAAAACACCCCGCTGGTTGCTACATATTATTTACCGCCTAGGCCGCTCGTTAGGTGTTAAAGGGCTAAAGACTATATCAATGAATATTTTTAGCCATATATCTTTCCTAAGCTTCATAAAACCGTCTAAATGTACCTGAAATTACTAACAGATGATGCCCACGTCACCGGTATTGAAAGAGTTAATGATCGATAGGGCAAAACCGGTGAGCCAATATAATTATCATTATTAAAGTAAAAAGCCCATCCACCAATCAACGCGCCCCCTTTTACCTTCCCTCTAAATCAGCTGAGTTTGACACTTCGGGCTCACAACATAAACATGCCACGCCTTCCCGGCCGACCAATCAGAAGCCTCCATTTTCGGAGCGGACGGCTACGTGTACCGCCACACCTTTAAACTCGCTCTCGCTCTCTTCACCGGCCATTTCCTCTGGTTGCAATGGATCTAATACATAAGTGCCAGCCCTATACTCCCGTAAGCCACTAAAAGGCATTTGCAACCAGCTTCCAGGAACATACTATGAAGAGAAAAGAGTGGAGGCGAAGAGAGAGAGAATTCAAGACGTGCGGGGGGCCGAGCGGCCGGCTCAACCAATCACAGCGCCGGAGAGCGGGAGGCGTGACTATACTAAGGGGGTGGGGGAGGCTGCAGCAGTCATTCATCTCTCGGAACCCACTGGGCGCGCTTCTTACAACCAACTTCCTCTCTCTCGCCTGGGCACCAAAAGGAACTCGGAACCACTTATTCCAGCCACCCAGCCCTCACCAAATGATCCAGGAAAGACCACCTCAGGTCTAGCATCGCTCTCTCCTACTAGGCGGATACACCTTCAGTATCCGGCCGCCTGTCGTCACATTGCTGGCTTGCATACCAACAGCCAAGCGATTAAAGAGGGACGCCAGATAGTAGATGGGAGCGAGAATTTCCAGAAGAGCTATTGGCCTGCTCTGAGGTGGTGAAATAGTTCCAGCACACAACTAGCAGTATACAATATATATATTTTTAAAGGACCCATATTGGGCCCTAGCCAGACTTAAAGAAAGAGTGAAACTGTGTGACTAACCCAGTGGTTCCATAATAATTGATGTGTCCTTATAGGACAAACTAAAGAGAAAAGTTACTATACTTTTGTTTATAAATAAAATGATGATGTGTTAAGAGGGAAATAGTTATTCTTGTTAGAGAATGCTCCATGCCGATTAGCTATAACTAGTATAGGATCTGATAGGACAGCAAATAGATATTAATAGTAAAGTAAAAGGGAATAATTCTTGAGGATAGACACGCAACTATAAGGGTCAGGGGAATAAATAATAGCTGCCATTAGACTAGCTTTAGTTTGAGAAATAGGTAGGAAGGACACTAGTCCGTATGATCAACGAAATCTTTGGTTATAAAGGAAACATTACCTATTATCATATTTAAAGGAATATTCGGTCAGTTCTGTGTTAAGCGTTACGGGTGTTAAGTCCAGAATAATATTGTAATCATAAGAATCTATGTAAAAGGATAAAAGCGGAGAATCGTGTCCATGTAGAGTTATTGAGGTACTGCTTACATTAGGTTAAGAATTATTATTGACTAGGTGGTATTATGTGAATATAAATTGTTTGTAATAGGATTACGCGAATATATAATCTGAGAGTGTTCTCGATAGGGCAATCGAGGTAACTTGTAACAACGCCCTGGTCATTTGAGTAAAATGTATTGTATGAAGTAATGAGAATATTATATAATCAAAGAGTATTTAGGTAAGGCAATTGAGGTAAAATTGTAACAACGCCCTTGTCATATGAGTAAATGTATTGTATATGGTTAAGAGGAAATATTAATTAAAACGTCATATGTAGTAACGCCTTGGTCTCTGGAGTAGACATAGTAGGCCCGGTAAAAGTATATCATTCCGAAGTTTAGTTTAGGAATATAACTCTTGTGTTAGATAAGTGAATAAAGGTATGATTCATTGATGCCCTGGTCTCTGGAGTAGACACAGCAGGGCTCGGTAAGAACCATATTATTGTAGAAACTAGTAACGTGCCTTTGGATCAAAGCCGACTTGAGTCAATACCTGAATATCAATACCTAAATCTGGCAACACTTGGGAGATACCTTGGGCTACCAGATCCAACACACCTCCCCATATTATCCCCAGGGGAATGCTGTATGTGAAAGAAACCATAGGGTGTTAGCGAATTGTGTACGGGCTAGTCTGAGCTCACTAGGGGAAGAAGTAGTCCGAGGTTGGCCGGAACTTCTGCCAGAGATTATCTGGGGGATAAACACCACTGTTTGTACAACTACTGGGTATTCTCCCTATGAGATTATTTTTGGAATCACACCGAAACTGCCTCAAGAACGATTACAACCCTACCCCATTCATTCCACCAAATATTCCCAACCAGAACAATATTTGAGGGAACAAGGGGAGCGACGGCAGCAAGTCCATGACCGTATTACACTGCAACAGCCTAAGAAACTTACTCTAAATAATCCATATTACCGGGGGAATATATGCTGGTGAGGAGACATGATCCCACCCGATCTGGTAAGCTGGAAGAGAAATACGAGGGTCCCTTCAAGGTTGTGGAGGTAAACGGGCCATATCAGGTGTTGTACTTGCATCATGGAGGTATTGTGTCGGCTACCCATATCCGTCATACCAAACGGTATGAAGGTATTTTACCGCCAGACCTGAGCGAGTGGAGTAGTGAGGAAGAAAGCGAGGAGGAGATAGAATTTGGGGCTGGTGATCCTAGTACTTCCTCGGCTCGACTTAATGCGGAAGGTTCTAATCTGAGAAGGAAATATACCGAGGACTGTCCGTTCTGGTGGTCTTTTAGTCGCAAGCCAAATGAGAGTTTCCCGGAGTTCGGGCAAGAGGGGAATGGGGGAGACAAAGAGGTTACGAAAGAGATTACTGTGAACATACCGATGATGAGAAGTCTACGGTCCCCGACAGCGAATATTCAGACCTCCCGAGAGATTTCAATAAGACTAAGTAGTGAAGAAGAGTGTTTCCGAACAGAGGTAAAAGAGAAAGACGTATTTCTTGAACACAAAAACCCACTTGGCTCTCCCTCAATTATATTCAATGAATCAAAGGAAAATCACATGACTAACTTCCCGGGTAAAAGTACAGCCAAAGCATCTAAGCCCATGGGCCCCGCAGAAACCATTACCCGCAGTGGTAGAATTAGCCGTCTACCAATCAGGTACCCGGACATGGGTATAAATAGCATCTCCGAGGCGCATGCATGCCAGTTGAAAGGCACCATGCCTCTCCCCTCTGATCCTCAGTACCGGCTCCGCCGAATAATAGCCCTGGTCGGTGAAAAAGGACAGAGAGTAAACACTACCCGAGCATTCAAGCAACTCCTCAGCCAACCCGGGCAAGTTCTATTGGCTAAAACTGCAGTTGGAAATAAAAATCCAGCACTCCAGTTACACAGATGCATTAGTGAACATAGAGGACTGGTGGATTGGCAGAGTGATGGCCGGGATTTCAAAGGAACGGTATTACGGCGATCAGGAGCTCGCCTTAATTTAGTAGGGAGTGTTAAAGTAAAAAGGCCATCCACCAATCAACGCGCCCCCTTATACCTTCCCTATAAATCAGCTGAGTTTGACACTTCGGGCTCACAACATAAACATGCCATGCCTTCCCGGCCGACCAATCAGAAGCCTCCATTTTCGGAGCGGACGGCTACGTGTACCTCCACAACTTTAAACTCGCTCTCGCTCTCTTCACCGGCCATTTCCTCTGGTTGCAATGGGTCTAATACATCAGTGCCAGCCCTATACTCCCGTAAGCCACTAAAAGACATTTGCAACCAGCTTCCAGGAACATATTATGAAGAGAAAAGAGTAGAGGCGAAGAGAGAGAGAATTCAAGACGCGCGGGGGGCCGAGCGGCCGGCTCAGCCAATCACAGCGCTGGAGAGCGGGAGGCGTGACTATATTAAAGGGGTGGGGGAGGCTGCAGCGGTCATTTACCTCTCGGAACCCACTGGGCGCGCTTCTTGCAACCCACTTCCTCTCTCTCGCCTGGGCACTAAAGGGAACTCGGAACCACTTATTCCAGCCACCCAGCCCTCACCAAATGTTCCAGTAAAGACCACCTCAGGTCTAGCATCGCTCTCTCCTACTAGGCGGATACACCTTCAGTATCCAGCCGCCTGTCGTCACATCGCTGGCTTGCATACCTACCGCCAAGCGATTCAAGAGGGACGACAGATAGAAGACGGGAGCGAGAATTTCCAGAAGAGCTATTGGCCTGTTCTGAGGTGGTGATATTGTTACAGCACACACCTAGCAGTATACAATATATATATATTTTTAAAGGACTCATATTGGGCCCGAACCAGACTTAAAGCAAGAGAGAAAATGCGTGACTAACCCAGTGGTTCCATAATAATTGATGTATCCTTATAGGACAAACTAAAGAGAAAAGATACTAGACTTTTGTTTATAAATATAATGATGATGTGTTAAGAGGGAAATAGTTATTCTTGTTAGAGAATGCTCCATGCCAATTAGCTATAACTAATATAGGATCTGACAGGATAGCAAATAGATATTAATAGTAAAGTAAAAGGGAATAATTCTTGAGGATAGACACGCAACTATAAGGCTCAGGGGAATAAATAATAGCTGCCATTAGACTAGCTTTAGTTTGAGAAATAAGTAGAAAGGACAATAGTCCGTATGATCAACGAAATCTTTGGTTATAAAGGAAACATTACCTATTATCATAGTTAAAGGAATATTCGGTCAGTTCTGTGTTAAGCGTTACGGGTGTTAAGTCCAGGATAATATTGTAATCATAAGAATCTATGTAAAAGGATAAAAGCGGAGAATCTTGTCCATGTAGAGTTATTGAGGTACTGCTTACATTAGGTTAAGAATTATTATTGACTAGGTGGTATATGTGAATATAAATTGTTTGTAATAGGATTACGCGAATATATAATCTGAGAGTGTTCTCGATAGGGCAATCGAGGTAACTTGTAACAACGCCCTGGTCATTTGAGTAAAATGTATTGTATGAAGTAATGAGAATATTATATAATCAAAGAGTATTTAGGTAAGGCAATTGAGGTAAAATTGTAACAACGCCCTTGTCATATGAGTAAATGTATTGTATATGGTTAAGAGAAAATATTAATTAAAACGTCATATGTAGTAACGCCTTGGTCTCTGGAGTAGACATAGTAGGCCCGGTAAAAGTATATCATTCCGAAGTTTAGTTTAGGAATATAACTCTTATTTTAGATAAGTGAATAAAGGTATGATTCATTGATGCCCTGGTCTCTGGAGTAGACACAGCAGGGCTCGGTAAAAAACATATTATTGTAGAAACTAGTAACTAGCCGACTTGAGTCAATACCTGAATATCGGGCATCCAAATAGGGAGTAACAGGAGTTCTAGGGTTCCAAACTACAACCTATGGTGGGTCGACGTAATATTCAATCCGTGTCTTGAACTCACCTCGGCCCCAACAGAGAAACAGTTATTAGTGTAGTAGTAAGTTTGTTAAATATAGTATACGAACTTCTAAATGACTGTCGATTTATCCCCCACTCTAGTAGTATAATCGAAATAAGAAAATAAGTATATCAATTATTATTATTATAAGTTGTCGGAGCCTCCCAACAGGGTGCAGATACACCTGTAATAGATGAATCCCATAGAATTCCCGAAAGTACTGGAGAGGGACTCCGACAACTAAGAACAAAGAAAAGGGCTAATTAGGGAGCCCAGAAGAGGAGATCAGTAACTCGATTAAAACAACACTAATGCAAAAAACAACAGATCATGAATTAAACAAATAAATAAATACTATTGTAATAACACATTAACAACAAACTAATAAGGTCATCATCAAAGGACCTAGTGTTAACATTTCGAGCGTGGGTGAGCTAATCTTTTCCCCGAGGACTGTAATTTCCAGATTAATGTGGTTATGACGTTGGTGATGATGAGTTGTGAGCCGAGTGGAGATATAGTTTCCCGGCAGTATGAACTAAATGTTTTATGCTTTAGTATAATATACTAAGGTCATATATATTAGGTTGTTGTCACTAACAAACAAACAAGTTTGGAATTTGTCTGGATCATTGTAAACTGAATGAGAGGTGGAAGGATGGAGTATATATGAGTGAAGGCGGTGCTGGATGGGAGGAGGGGCGTCGACTGACTGGGGACAGAGGTGCATGGGGCCGTTTCGCTCATGGCCACCTCTTCGGGGATCACGGCGGCCGACAATAGATAGATAGATTTATTGTAATAAATATGACCTTAGTTGCACGGCACCCTTTAAAATTTCAGCATTTATATCAGGACAGTCCACATGAAAGTACTCATAGGATTATTTACCGATAATGACTAGTGAAATGTAGAAGAGTGGTCAGGAATATCTGGACAATTTAGCGATAGACAATTATGATACATGGGCGAACTATTTTGATTAACACACGTCAAGGTACTCATTGATTATATATGTGTGGATGAACGAATGAAGAAATCTGTGCTGGATGCTAGGGTGTATAGGGGTATTGGAGCGGGTCTGTCTGATAATTTTGTAGTTGGAGCTAAAATTAGGATACAAAAGAAGTGGGTGAGGAAATCTGGAGGGAGGCGAAAGGAAGGTGGAATGGTGAGGAGGGTAGAGAGGCTACAGGAGGAGGAAATCAGGGAAGAGTACAGGAGAGCAGTAGAAAGATGACTAGGTGGGTTTGACATGGAAGATATGGAGGAAGTAGAGGAGATGAGCAAGGTGTTTAACTCGGCAGCTGCTATGCTATGGTATTTGAAAGTGCCTGCCATGCGAAGGTATTCTGATTCATTCCTGACTAAAATCGTCAATTTACCATATGTATAATAATTAATGCTCATCCATATGAGCCTATTTTACATTTAATATGAACATATGAACATTGAAAAGCAATAAAACAACTGGTAACAGCAATTGGCTGGTGAAAATCGTATATTTTAGCCCCGAGGTCATAATCTGACCTTGAGTGATGAGAGACAAACACCCTCCCTCTGTCTTGTCTTGGATCATACTGAGAGACAAGGGGTGGACTCAGACTAGCTTTGAGGGTCGGAGATACACTCCACCACCACCCCTCTCTCTCCCACCCGTCCTCCCACGAAAATACTCAATAAATATCGGGAATAATAGAGAAAATACCTGATAATTGAGGAGTGGGGGAAAAAAGGGGGGGGGGGAGGGGAAAGGGGAGATTGGGACACATGTGTAGGAGTGGTAGAAAAATAATGGAGGTAAATTATTTCACCTTTTTTAGTGCTACTGGGGTGTTTTAAACATTTTTTTTTTTAGGCCTTGGATCTTAAGAGTCTTTCCACAGTCGCCCAGTAAAACCTCTTAAGAGTCTTCCAGCAGCTCCCGGGTTAAGGAAGAGATCTGTGCAGCATGTGAGGAGGTGTGTGGAGTGAGGAGAAGAGGGAGGGGAGTGAAAGGTACAGCATGGTGGACAAACAAGGTAAAAATAGCTGTGGAAGACAAGAAGAAAGCGTATAGAGAGTGGTTGGGTAGTAGAGGGAATGAAGATTTGGAGAGGCAGAAACGAGCGAGGTACGTGGAGAGAAAGAGAGTGGTGAAGAGAGTAGTAAAGGAAAGTAAGAGAAGAGTAGATGAGGAATTTGGAAGAAATCTGAGTGTAATATGGAGGGAGTGTAAGAAACTGTTCTGGAAAGAAGTCAAGAAAGTTAGGGAAGGTAGCAAGGGAAACAGTAAGGGTGTGAAAGACAAGAATGGGAGAATGCTAGCCGAAAAGCAAGTGAGTCGAAAGATGGAGGGAGTACTTCAACGAGTTGCTGAATGTAAGTAATGAAGAGCCAGCAAACGTTGGATATGGTATGGGAGGGAGAAGAACAGAAGTAGTGGAGGAGGAGGTGGGGATCAGGAGGTCAGAAGTGTGGAAAACCGTGAAAAGTGTGAAGTTGGGGAAGCACCAGGAACAGATGGAGTGTGTGGGGAAATGTTGAGGTATGGTGGTGAGATAGTGATCGAATGGGTATGGACAATGTGCAAACTAGCATGGGAGAAGGGGAGTGCACCCGATGACTGTAAGACTGGCATAATAGTACCCCTATATAAGGGCAAAGGGAAAGAGGAGTATGTGGTAACCACCGAAGAATATGTCTTCTAAGCGTAGTAGGGAAGGTGTACAGTAGGGTAGTGATTGAGAGAGTGAGAGTGAGAACGGAGAAATGTATAGGCGACAAGCAGGGAGGTTTTAGGAAGGGAAGAGGATGTGTAGATCAGATGTTTACCCTGAATTGTGTCGTGGAGAAATATCTGGAGAAGCAACAACAGGTGTATGTTGCCTTTATGGACTTGGAGAAGGCCTATGACAGAGTGGATAGAGAAGGTTTGTGGAAAGTACTTAGAATATACGGAGTAGATGGCAAGTTGCTGAAAGCAATGAAGAGCATGTATGAGGGTGCAAAGGCGGCAGTACGTGTGGAGAATGAGCAGAGCGAGTTCTTTGACCTGAATGTTGGGTTGAAACAGGGGTGTGTGATGTTCCTGTGGTTGTTTTCTGTATATATGAAAGGGGTCATGAAAGAAATACTAGGAAGAGCAGTGGATGTTGGTGTATCGCTGAAAAAGGAGGGAAATGATTGGAAGCTGATTTCAGGGTCTGTAAATGAGTTTGGAACAGTGTGCGAAAAGCGGAATTTGAAGGTAAATGCGTGGAAGAGCAAGGTTATGGTCTTCGAAAGGGGTGAAGTCACAGAGTGTGAGGTGATGTTGAACGGTCAGGCTATTGAAATCGTCAGGTCTTTTAACCCCCTCTAACTCATATGACGCGATCGCGTCATATGAACCTATCTAAATATCTCTATAATAAGTTATATGACGCTTGTGCGTCATTTTAAGCTCAGTAAGTTAGGTAAGTTATATCAGAATCTGTCGATTGATGGCAACCCCAAATTTCTCCGACTCCTAACGGTCCCTCAGTGTGATTTTGACTGTTGTGGGGAAAATACCGGGCGGTCCGCCTCCTCGTCAGTAAGTTAACTATTCCAGTCTGAGGGGGTTAAGTATCTGGGCAGTGTGTTGAGTAAAGATGGGACTATGGATGAAGAAGTGCGGGAGAGGGTACAAAAGGGGAAGAGAACACTGAAAGCAGTAACAAGAAATAGGGTGGTCAGTATGGCAGTGAAGAAGTCCTTGCGTGACAGTGTGGTAATCCCGACACTGACTTACGGAAGCGAAGCATGGACGTTTGAGAAGAGACTCAGACCAAGAGTGAGAGAGATGGAAATGAGTTATTTGAGAAGTGTGTGCGGAGCTACATGGAGGGATAGACAGACGAATGAGGAAGTAAGAAGGAGGTGTGGTGTAGAGGTAGATATGCTGGAAAGTGTGAAAAGGAACACCTTGAGATGGTTCGGCCATATGGAATGTATGGGAAGCGAGAGAATGACTAAGAAGGTGTACGAGAGCGAGGTGGAAGGAGAGAGAGGGAGACGTAGACCGAAAGAGAGGTGGAAGGATGGAGTGAGGAAGTATATGGATGAAGGCGGTGATGGTTGGGAGGAAAGGCGTCGACTGACTGGGAACAGAGGTGCATGGGGGCGGTTCATTCGTGGCCACCCCTTCGGGGATCACGGTGTCAGGCCATAGATAGATATATAGATGGTACTGGGATTTACTAGTTAGTGTTCACTGTTTAGTTTGTATCAGGAAGAGATGTTCTAGTATTCCCGACCACGACTGTACCCACTAAAGACATTGTAGGTGTGAGAGAGTTGACCCATTCATAAATTACCCGTCAATGGGCTATATCATAATTATAGCGGATCATTTGAAGATATACAATGCTAGTTTCCGGATAAATGTATAGATGATTATTTGTTAACGTGCATACGAAGGTACAGTCACTCATAAAAATTCAGGACCCCCACATAAACGCGTCAACTAAATTGGATTATTTTTTGCTTGGTACCCCTTGAGACTGGATGCCAGCCAGAGGAAGGGGAGGGAGAGGGGGGTGTTAGAGGGGGCAGAGTAGGAGGGTGTAGAAGCAGGGTAGTTCGGTAGTTACCTTACCCCCACTTTCTTCCCCTAAACTAAAATTCCACACCTCTCTCTCTCTCTCGCTCTCATTCGATAAAATACGCACATATATGATAGCCCTCTCCCTATCTCTACCAAATTATATAAGTTAACTAGTAGCACCTACACTCCTACATTTTAATTATGTTAGTGTATTTGTTTGATTTGCCTTGTTATGTTTATTTATGTGTTATAAGAGTTTCGGCCAACTGTTGTTAATATTCTGTAATTCACTTTCATTCTCACGTATATTATTAATGTATTTCTATTTAATATTACCTATTATCACTATGTCCATTTCCTTTATCCGTATAGTGCTTTTCTTCGTATAATGCTTTGTGTTTAGAACGTGGAGGCCAGCTATACAGCATAATTATGTGTTAACAGTTCTACTCAGTCTTCCCTAACTATTCTTTCCTAAATCTATCCTACGATTACCTTACTTCGGAGAACATGATTTGTATACAATAAAGCTACTCGGTTTAGACAAAGACATGGTTAGATATAGGATATAGGCTTACAGGATATAATTATAAGTAAGCTAGACGGCACTTGGTAGAGAGCATACCTCCGCCTATGTTTGTTTTGTCAAACAAACAAACGGAGATAAAAAATCAACCAAGTGATGCTCTTTCTCTCTCTTTCTTATGGGAGTTCATGAATTTGTAAGTGACTGTTCTTATTATGCTGTTAGGTGAACAAAGGCACCAATTGTTAGGAGACTTGCCCATTCGTATCGTCCTGACCTGTCTTATATGGTGTGAAGCGTATGACCAACCAATGTACCACACAGTAAGGGATACTTCACACAGTCAGGAATGCGAGCTAGAATCACTAGGAGTAATGATTCCTGGTGATTCCTGGGAATACATCGCGAATGTCTGCAATTCCCCGTGGACTCACAACACCGTAGGAACCAGTGGGAGTGTACCTGTGAATCACTGGGAGTCACTGGGAATCACTGGGAATAACCAGGAATCACCTGGATAAAACCAGAAATGAAGTGCATGCGAGTTATTGAAAATTTGGAAATTTCGGATTACTGTAATATACGAGTCGATAGGAGTATTATAGGAATCACTGGGAATTAGATAGGAGTCACTGGGAGTCACCGAGCATCACTGGGATTTGTTAGGAATGAGATGCGAGTATGCCAGGCATGGCCCCCATTGTGTGTTTGACCCTATAATTTATATTAATTATTCCTCAAGTATGTCTCTTGTAGGCTATAACTACAGTCCTCTACTATCATCATTAAGTACAATGACTGTATTCATACATCATTACAGACATTAATATAATACGATAAGTCTGTATCATTATGTACCGTAAGGTCATGATATCAATGCTTACTATACTTTACGAAACAAATATATTTAATCTATTGTCTAAATAGTGGATAGTTTATCCTTCCCATCTTCTTCTTTTCATTCGTTACCGAGTTCTGAAATATTTCATACGATTACCTAATATAGGTAACACTTATAGGTTGTGTTAGTTTGCTTAGGTTAGGTCATGGGAGTTGCAGAACTTCTAGAGTATTAACCGGCGACTACAACGGCCCCTAAACAACCAAGCCATGATTACGCTGGCTCAAACTTTACTACGGCGACTACAATGCCCCTCGCAGTAGTAATCCAAACTCCACTGTCCACCACCAAACGAACTTCACATTTGAAAACACATACAAACACGTCTCCACCATTCTCGTTATGTTAGGTAAGGGGAGTTGCAGAACTTATAGACTACAAGTAGGGTATTGTAACATTGACCATACATTGTTCACATTATTTAATTACCTCAACTACCATAATTTCCTTCTCTACACACAATTACTGGGTGAATACAATGTCTTGTGGGAAATTGTACTTACACAGATTAATACTAGGCCTATTTATAATGTTTGACCATGAAAACATAACTACCTGTATACTGTATATTATACTTTCACGTGAGAAGTATTACATGTTTATATGAATAATATATTTATTAAAGGGTATTTCACACAGTCAGGAATGCAAGCTAGAATCACTAGGAGTAGCTGAAAATTCGGATTCCTGGGCCTATTCGCGGTGAAAATTCGATGAATCCTAGTGACTCTAGCGATATCCTAGTGATTCCTGTTAGACTCCCAGTGACTCCAAACCACTCGCGGCCGATTGGCCCTGTCCGACAAAATGTTCACCGTGTTTAAAGTCCTAGCCACGAATCGGACCATTCCCAGTGACTCCCAGTTGATTCCCAGTGATCTCCAGTGATTCCCCAGTGACTCCCAGTGGGTCCTGGTGAAGCTCGGTGTTTCGTATCTGATTCGCGGACAGCTTTCGGTTTCAGTTCCAGTTCATACCATAATCACCAAGACTCACTGGGAGTCACTGGGGTATCACTAGGGACCACTGAGAATCACTGGGAGTGGTCCGATTCGCAGCGAGAACCTTAAACACAGTGAACATTTTGTCGGACAGGGCCAATCGGCCGGCACTGGTTTGGAGTCACTGGGAGTCTAACAGGAATCACTAGGATATCGGTAGAGTCACTAGGAGTATCGATTTTCACCGCGAATAGGCCCAGGAATCCGAATTTTCAGCTACTCCTAGTGGTTCTAGCTCGCATTCCTGACTGTGTGTAGTACCCTTTAGTAGCCTGACCAATCCCCGGGGCAATGTAGCATTAAATAACACACCTGCAACTATAATTTGGATATTTGAGCTAGAGAAGACTTAACCCACCAAACTGCATATGGTATGATATTATTTATAAGTAAATTATATATAATATCCTCTGACAGTTCAATATGCCGTTTTATTTTATATAACCGCCTCTTCAAACTCATAAAAATTACAAGTTTCTTCATGATATTATCATACAGTCGTAGGTAAGTTAATTTAATATCAATAGTTTTATAACAGGACTTTTATCATGATTTTCTAATCAAATCTGTGAAAGTCAGTGTGATGATTTTGCTTTCTTTAGAAACAGACCCAGGTCAAAATTAGCAACGAAACTATTGGAATCCGTCTGTTTTGATCATCTTTATTTTATTTGCTGATTATTCTATTGCCCATGATGCAAACACGACGAGTTGCTGAATATGAAAAACATTATACTGTAGATGCATATATTATTTTTTCTTTTCATCCTACTAGAAGTTGCATAATAAATCGTAGGCAGTGTCCACCATTCTTTAACTGTCTTCGTGGTGCGATGCATAAGGTGTTGATTTTCGGTGTGAGCATCCTGGCTTCGAATCCACGGACTGCCACATGTGTTTGTAAATTTCATTAATCGATTTTAGGAGTATAGTTGGTTGTTGGAAGGAACATAATAATTATATCAGTATGTGTGCATGCTGCTAATAAGAAAAGGGTTAGTCAATATCTCCAGTTATCGATCGATCAGTTCGGCCGTCAATATATCATGTTATGGTCATATACTGTAGGTGTTTGCTTGGAATTGAGACGAACATACGGTGTTGTAACTGCAGGGTCTGTGGTAAGAGATTGTGGTCAGGTGAACGAGGCTCAATAGCCAGAAAAGAATACTGATTGTATGCATGGTTTGAGTACTGGCCTGAAGAAGCTATCTGCGAAACTTTGTCAATAAAGTGTTCCTCCTCAAATGGTGTATCTTGTCATTGAATTATATAACATTATATATATATATATATATATATATATATTATGTGTATATATGTGTTCTGCTATATGTTTACTCTATAATTACCAGTTTACTGTCTACCGGAAGATATGTGTCCGCCTCCGTTTGTTTGTCTGTCTGTAAACAAGATATCTAGAACAAAACAATTGCCTGAATTTTATGAAGGTTGGTGGGAAAATAAGATATGCAGCAAGGAATAAGTGATTCACTTTATGAGGCGATCTGCAGATTTTCACGATATATGGTGGCAGATAGAATATGCACCTTTATAGAAGTGATTCAATATAGGAGGCAAGCCGGAATATATCCCAGAACCCAGATCCAGAATATGTTTTAGGTAATTAATATTAATGATATAGAACCAGTCAGTATAGGCTGAGGTGTGCTCTCTACCATGTGCCGCTCTAGTTTACTTATATATCCTGTAAGCCTATATCCTATATCTAACCTTGTCTTTGTCTAAACCTCGTCTATTTAAACCAAGTGGCTTATTGTATACAAATTATGTTCTCCGAAATAAGGTAATCGTAGGATAGATTTAGGTAAGAATAGTTAGGGAAGAGTGAGTAGAACTGTTAACACATTATAATACTGTATAGCTGGGTGGTGATGGGCTGGTCTATCAGAGTGAGAACTGAGCGATCTCTGCCATACCCATAGCTTACTCTGACTGTTCCTTTTACTTATATATTTTCTAGATCTCAAGTGACGGCGTCTCTTCCGTGGATTGACCTCCCAATCTACCATGATTGGCAGCCAAAGCGTCACATTTTTCCTTTGCCCCTCAACTTTCTCTTCATAATTGCTGAGGGGTACAGGGCCCTGGGTGGGGCTTTGGTTTCCCGGACGTTTCCGCACCCTCCTTAGCTCCCCGCCATGGAGGGGCTTCGGTCACCCAGGCTTTATTGTGGTCGGCAGGGAGGGTTCTTTGGGGGCGCTCGATTATGGCCTTGGCCTTATTTGGGGCCTTGGGGCTGTTCGGCCAGGCAGCTTGAGGAACAACAACAACAACAACTGTATAGCTGGGCGCCACTTTCTAATCACAAAGCATTATACGAAGAAAAGCACTATACGGATAAAGGAAATGGACATAGTGATAATAGGTAATATTAAATAGAAATACATTAATAATATACGTAAGAATGGAAATGAATTACAGAATATTAACAACAGTTGGCCGAAACTCTTATAACACATAAATAAACATAACAAGGCAAATCAAACAAATACACTAACATAATTAAAATGTAGGAGTGTAGGTGCTACTAGTTAACTTATATAATTTGGTAGAGATAGGGAGAGGGCTATCATATATGTGCGTATTTTATCGAATGAGAGCGAGAGAGAGAGAGAGGTGTGGAATTTTAGTTTAGGGGAAGAAAGTGGGGGTAAGGTAACTACCGAACTATCCTGCTTCTACACCCTCCTACTCTGCCCCCTCTAACACCCCCCTCTCCCTCCCCTTCCTCTGGCTGGCATCTAGTCTCAAGGGGTACCAAGCAAAATACAATACAATTTAGTTGACGCGTTCACGTGGGGGTCCATGAATTTTTGTAAGTGACTGTACAAAGGGGTACAAAGGAAATCAAGCAACAACAGGTCTGGTGACCCTTCTATGCTGCTTGTCCTCCAAAACACTGAGGATCAATTGTCCAAACAGTGGTTTAGAGTGGGTAAGGGAACATTGGAAAGGGAACTACTGCCCTGGAACTAATGTCCGTGGCAGGATTAGGAAGTTAGTAGGGACAGATGGGTTAGTAACTGAGGGGGGGATAAATTAAAGTTATTCATTTACAAACGCAGTCAGTCGCGGGTTTGATGCAAGATATTTGTCTAGGTGAAGTTTAAATGAATCAACGGTGCTGCAGTCTATAACGTCTCGGGGAAGCACATTCCACAAGTTGACAACTCGATTGAAGAAGAAATACTTAGATTCGTGCGAGTTAAAAGATTTTACCAATAATTTTGCAACCGTTTCCCCACGTGTGATTAGATTGGTCGACAGTGAAGTACTTACTACAGTTCATATTGTCGATGCCTTTGATGATTTTGAACACTTGAATTAAGTCGCCTCTTAATCTGTGCTGGGTTATAGGAAATAGATTTAATTCTCTAAGACGCTCCTCGTATGGTTTGTTCTTTAGGCTAGGTATTATTTTGGTAACTCTATGTTGAACTCATTCTAGCTTGTCTACATCTTTTTGGTAATAAGGGCACCAGGATTGAACGCAGTATTCCAGAAGAGGGCGGACTAAGGAATTGTAAAGGGTTAGGATAACTTCTTTGGATTTATGCTCAAAGGACCTGCCTATAAAGCCAATTATTTTGTTTGCTTTCTTAACAACTTCTGAACATTGTTGACTCGGTTTTAGGTTACTCGATATTGTTACTCCCAGATCGGTTTCTCTGTTTACATTCTTAAGCTGAGTGCCATTCATCGAATAGTTTGCTTTCTCATTTTGGTATCCGATATGTAATACTTTACATTTATCCACATTGAAACTCATTTGCCAAATTTGGGCCCAACGTGACAACTTATCTAGATTGTGTTGCATATCGTCAACTTGTTCTTTTGAGAGTACGCTATTTGCAATTTTTGTATCGTCAGCAAATTTTGAGTTTGTACAGGTGAGACCCTCATATATGTCGTTGATTTGAATTAGAAAGAGGATTGGTCCTAGTACCGATCCCTGGGCTACCCCGCTACTTACATTGGTCCATTTAGATGCCTTACCGTTTATGACTACTCTTCGCTTTCTGTCGCGGAGCCAATTTTCTATCCATTCCAGGTGTTCATCAATAGAAATATGCAATCTGCATACAAGCGTGGTGAGGAAATTCTAGACAATTTAGGGAACCTCAATTATGATAAACTGGCAAACTATCTGGATCAACCACATGAATTACAAACATCATATTACTGGGAGTCAATACTTAACGCTCACTGTCATCTTTTGATCGAAGATAACTATTCAAGTATTTATGACCACGACTGTACACTCAACGACATAAATCCGGGTCCAATATGAACTCTCGAACTGCAAAATGAACCTCCGAAATGAAAATATAGGTAAACAAACTAATGAGATTAAATTTTGTCAGGGATAGCTTCGAAATCTTGGGCCCAATCTTACGTCGTTAATGGAGGTCATCTGGGTTTTTTTTCTCTTCTTTTCTCTCTTTCTCTGGCTTGTATCTATTCGGCCCCATTCAGCCTACTGTTTTAAGACGCTTATCCCCATCCAGGTGGCGATTTATTCCTGGCAAGCAATAGCGAGCCCGCATTGTATGGAGAAATCCAGCTTCGATGGAGAAATTTTTCTATCGATTTTTTTTTTTAAATATAGCCTACTGGAGAAAAAAAAACAGTATAAAATTTGTTTTGGCTCGCTACCGCTCGCCATGAAAAAAAAAACGACACCTGGATGGGGATAAATGTCTTAAAACAGTAGGCTGAATGGGACCGAATGATTATACAACCCAGAGAGAGAGAGAAAACAAAAAACATACGAGGTGGGCCCCATAAGTGTACAATCATGGTCAGGAGTTTGTGGACAATTCTCCGTGGTACAAATACCATACACTGACCAGCTATTGATAACTGCCTGGATCAGAAATATAAAATTACTGGGATTAACTAGTTTGTGTTCACCGTCATTTTTATCATTAGAAGTTCAAGTATTGAGGACCACGACCATACGTGTAAGAGCATAATTATATGATGACTAATCAGTTTTGCAATATCCAACTAACGGTAAATTGCAATGTCTTCATCTAAATCACTCCGCTACTACGAAGGTTTTGTGGCGAAATATGGTATTTATTATATAAACTTGGAATTTATATGATACAGAAACAAGGCATTTCCATATTTTCCCACGAAAAATTGTAAAATCTGCTGTTAAGAGATTTAATTTACTCTCAACTGGAAGAAAAACCCAGACTATATTAAGCACATTATTATAGTTAGCCAATGTGGTCAGTCTCTTCCTACATTGCCTCAGAACCGGACCAATACAATGGGATCAACGTCATCAGTCATAAACGGACAGACGAGGATATAAAGATAAAGATGGCCATATATAATATGGTTCGGTTGGCCCGGTCCTGTTGTTGGTTGAGCTGTATTGTATTGGTTGTATTATGTTATAGAATGTACTATTATCGCCAAACTAATGGGGTGACGTCTTCAAATCTTCAAAATAATGTAGTGAAACAGGGTAGGTTCAAAACGACATCCCACGGACCAAATGGTGTTAAGTTATCATTGAGTGTTTATTGGTTTCTATTATTTTCTGGTACCAATATAATTAATTATTATGATTTATTTACCAGCAGTAACAGTTTGAATAACTAATTTTCTATTTATCACTCGTTCGTTCTTACAGAGTCTAAAGCTGGTGTCACACAAACGTATATTCAGTAAATTATTAATCGGGCAATAATATTTTAGAAGCTTCAAAATTCAAGGTTTATCAGAGTTCAGCCACCTAACATAATCTAAGCAGTCTAGTTGCTGTTTCCAATGCGAAAACCCCTCTAAATGTTACAAGGTAAAACTTGCTCATCGAACATTGACGGAAAAAGTGCTCATAATTATGACACCGACTTAATGGCAGAATACACAATTAGTGTATTGGTGAAGTATTTTGCAAAGTGTTGTCAATGAAGCTCTCTCTTCAAATGGTGCTTTTCTTATCCATTATTTTAATCCGTCTCCCTCCAGCAACCCACCTTTCCCCTTTTTACGCCCGTGATTAGTGGTATGTGTGTGTCTGTGCGTCTTATTATAATGAACAGCATCACCTTTATATTTTAATCTATCATTTTTTTTTTTTTTTTTTTTTTTTTTCTATGTGATTGAGGGAGGCAAAAGGCATTACTGCCTATAGCGAGTGCCTCCCCCATAGTTGAAAGAGTGACAGGGCCAAAATCAAGGGATGTTCGAGCCAAAATGCCTGGACACACGGAGTTTGAAGCAATTTAAGTCATAGGAAGAGGGAAAGACTGATTCTGGGAGAGAGTTCCAGAGCTCAGCTGTTGAGTAGAAGAAAGTTTGAGAGTAACGTTTCACTCTTGGGTTGGAGAGTTGCACAGAGTAGGGGTGGGATTGAGTTGCAAGACGGGTACCACGTGCCCTACGTAAAGGAGGTGGTATGCACTGGGATAGCTCTGAGGAACACTGATTATTATAGTAGCGATAGAATAGCGAGAGAGATGCAACATTGCGGCGGAGAGAGAGAGATTGCAGAGAGTCGGTGAGTGGATGGGAGTTAATGATACGAAAGGCCTTCCTTTCAACTTTGTCTAGGAGAGCGGTGTGAGAGGAACCTCCCCACACATGTGAACAATACTCAATACAAGGGCGCACTATGCCCCTGTACAGAGCAAGAAGCTGTGCTGGGGAAAAGAACCCCCTAAGGCGGTTGAGCACACCCAGCTTCTGGGAGGCTGCCTTAGCAAGACTGGTAATATGGTCCTTCCAAATGAGAGCAGAAGAAAAAGAGACACCAAGAATATTGAGAGAAGATGAAGGGTTGATTTTTGTATTGTTGAAGAATAAGGGATAGTCCGCTGGGAGATCCTGACGGGTAGATAGATGGAGAAATTGGGTTTTGGAAGCATTAAAGTTAACAAGGTTTTCTCTGCCCCAATTGGAAATAGTATTTAGATCAGAATTTAAGAGTTCTATGGCTTCATTACGTTTGTCGTTGAGGAATTGCTGGCTGGGGCATTCTGAAAAACTAATGGAGTAGTGTAAGGTTGAGTCGTCTGCGTATGAATAGATGGGAATTAAGGTAAAGTTAAGGAGATCATTTTTAAAAATTAGAAAGAGAATAGGAGATAGGACAGAGCCCTGAGGAACACCAGAGTTTATAGGGTGACGAAGTGAACAATGGCCGTCCACAACCGCGGCTATGGAACGGCCTGAAAGGAAATTAGAGACAAAGGCACAGATGGAGGGATAGAAACCGAAGGAGGGTAGTTTAGAAATTAAAGATTTATGCCAGACTCTATCGAAGGCTTTCGATATGTCTAGTGCAATAGAAAAAGTCTCACCGAAGTCCCGAAAGGAGGATGACCAAGAGTTAGTAAGATATGAAAGAAGATCACCAGTAGAGCGACCCTTAAGGAAGCCATACTGGCGATCTGAGAGCAGATTATGAGAAGAGAAATGCTTAAGAAATTTGGAAGCAAGAATAGTTTCAAAAACTTTAGAAAGACAAGAGATGAGAGCAATTGGACGATAGTTGGAGGGTTGAGAGCGGTCACCTTTCTTTGGGACAGGTGAATGTGAGCAAACTTCCAGCATGAAGGGAAGACGTTAGAGGATAGACAGAGACGAAAGAGTTTGCCTAGGCAGGGAGTCAGCACGGAAGCACAGTTTTTGAGAACAACAGGAGGAACACCGTCCGGACCGTACGCCTTATTAGTGTTAAGCCCAGAGAGGGTAGAAAGTACATCTTTAGAAGAGATTAGGATATTAGGCATAAGTAAGAGAGAGGAGGGCGGAGAGGGAGGAATAGCACCGGAATCATCCAAGGTGGAGTTTCTAGCAAAAGTTTGAGCGAAGAGTTTAGCTTTGTCAGAGGAAGAAGTGATGGTTGTGCCATCAGAGTGGGAAAGGGGAGGGAAAGACGAGGAAGAGAAATTGTTGGAGAGGTTTTTGGCTAGATGCCAGAAAGCTTGGGAAGAGCTAGAGTTGGATAGTTCAGTGCATTTATTATTGATGAAATAGTGTTTGGCAAGTCGAAGAACAGATTTGGCTTGATTCCGGGCAGAAACATAAGAAGAATGAGAGTCTTGAGTTTTAAGGCGTCGGTACTGTTTGAATGCTTCCTCCTTATTGCGGACAGCAGTAGAACAGGCGTGAGTAAACCAAGATTATTTAGCATTAGTCTGAGAGAAAGAGAATGGAATGTATGCTTCCATGCCCGATAGGATTACCTCGGTAATGCGTTCAGCACTCTCCGAGGGTCCCCGGCCACGGAAGCAGAAATAATTCCATGGGAAATCAAAGAAGTACTGCCGGAGAGCCTCCCAGTCGGCAGCGCCAAAGTGCCACAAGCGCCGCCGGCTAGGAGGATCGGGTGGCCGTACTGGAGAGATAGGACAGGTGACAGAGATAAGTTTATGGTCGGAGGAGCCCAAAGGAGAGAAAAGATCGACAGTATAAGAAGAAGGGTTAGAAGTTAGAAACAAGTCAAGAATGTTGGCCCGATCTCCGATGCGATCCGGGATACGGGTGGGTTGCTGAACTAACCGCTCTAGGTCATTTATGATAGAAAAGACGTAGGCTTGTTCACCAGGTGGATCAGTAGTGTGAGAGGAGAGCCATTGGCGGTGGTGAACGTTGAAATCTCCTAAGATGGAGATTTCTGAGAAAGGAGAAATGGATAGAATGTGTTCCACTATAGAGTTTAGATAGTCAAAGAATTTGGGAAAGTTGGTAGAGTTAGGGGAAAGATAGACAGCACAGAAATATTTAGAAAGAGAATGACAGGAAAGTTTGAGCCATAAAGTTGAGAATTCAGAGGAGTCGAAATCGGGAACACGAGAGCAAGTGAGTTTGTTGTGCACATATGCACAACATCCGCCTTTGGCTTTGAAACTAGGATAGAGAAAGTAGGAGGATACAGAGAAGGGGCTGCTGGATGTTGTTACAGACACCGGAGTTTCGGTGAGGAATAGAAGATCAGGTTTGTAGGAGGAGAGATGGTGCTCAACAGAGTGAAAGTTAGAGGAAAGTCCACGAATGTTGCAGAAATTAATAGAAAGAGTAACAGGCCGAGGTCCAGGTAATTGTGTGGGGTCGTCAGGGGATGGTCGGTTGGGTGTGGGGGCATTTATGGTCCCCCCCCCCCCCCCCCCCCTGGGGACTCCGAGGCTGGGCTAGAATTCATCATTTAGTTTTTTTTTAAATTTTGGTGTGGAGGAATGAAGTGTGGTGTGCATGTTTAGTGTAGTGAAGTGGATAGGAGGAGGAGGTGTTTGTGAGAGCTAGCTGGATTGCTCTCAGTGTAAATGAGGCACAAAGAAAATCAGTAAGAGAGGCCAAGCAAATGAAACAGGAGTTCCAGCGACTCTTTATCACATGCCTATATCTCTCCATATCTCCTTTATCTCTTTCCATACTCCCTCATCTTCCACCAACACCCTCCTCCTCCTCCACCACAGACACACCACCTCTCCACTTCAGCCAAGAAGGAGGACAGCCAATAGGTTTCCATCAGTGGTGAGGCTGTGTTGTTCCACATTCAATACGGCTTTATGTGTGGTCCAAATATTATGTGTCGTTGTCTGTGGTGATGCTGATGGATGAGATAATTCAAAGACAGATAGATGTAGATATAAATCAACATTGAAATGAGATAGATCAAGACAAATGGAATCATCCCAACAAACAAGGAGAGGCACTCATCTAATTATTTCATTTAATCTGTCACAATATTAACATAGTGGCAGGAAAAAAGCATGGTAGATACCTGGTTCCTCACCCAACACAGCTAAATAATTAACATGATCTAAAACACAAGTAAATGTTGCCTAACTATTACACAAAGCACTTCCAACAAAGCTTGACCATGTATAATTACACAACTAGAAGACAGAATTTTACATAGACGTGTACACGAATACAGTGCCACCTAATAAGCATACAAGGAAACAAGAGCCTCTCTCTCTTTCACACACACACACACACACACACACACACACACACACACACACACACATACACACCCACACGCACAAACCACAATTCCCATACACCTACCTACCTACCTACACATATGTACACACACTGACTAGCAATACTACAGAAAGTATGATAAATATTCTTAGTCTCGAATCCCAGCGGCTATCTCGCACACGGATGCTGTTGTCAGAGCTCAGAAACACAAACAGCATATTTATACTCAATCATTATATTGAAAATGCTCATATTGTTAACCAATCAGTTTTATTTTTTTAATAAAGCACAAAATGCAGTCCGCTGACCAAAGCTTAACTGTTTGATTTGTTGGATTAGCCAAAAGAAAGGGGGTGTCAATCACTATTTTTGATCATATTGAGCATACATCACTTAAAGTTATTGGTCTTGTAAGGAAGGAGAGGGAGTAGTGTATCCACGCCGTCAAGCCATTATTATTTTTTTCCTATCACTATGCTCGATCGATACTGATAGGCGGTATCCAACTGAGCGACTTTTCGATGGTGAATGCCCTGCGATAGTATTTTTTTCTATGTCTGTTAATTCCCGGCGAATAGGGGTTTTGCAGAAGCGAATGAAGGCGAAAAAGGCAAATTTCCGCGATTGCAGTGCGACAGAAGTACGATCACAGTGCGATTGTGGCGACTATTTAGGCTATAATGACGAATGGTGTGCGACAATTGAAGGCGATTCAGAGCGAATGTGGCGATCGATGATGGCGACAGTAGCGATGCCACAGCGATTGTCCTTCGAATGTTGGACGATGTGATGCGATAACACTGCGAAGGTTGTGCGAGTATGACAAATGCCTGACGACTATCGAAGATACTTTCTCCGTGATCGCACCTGCGACCTCAGATTATTTGGTAATTGGAGAGGCAGATAAGGTGTGGGTATAAATATGGTGGCGGAGCTCTGGTCTCCAACAGTGTTTCTCATCAGCTCTACCGTACCACACAACCAAACTTTCACCACAGCACCATGGATCTACTCCCTACAACCTCCAATGTTCCTCTACCCTTGGCTCTGGCAATGGAGCGTGAATATGCAGAGATTGAGTTGCTAGCGGCACTCATCAAAAGGAAACAAGAAAGGAAGCAGAAGAAGAAATTAGCAAGCAAGATGAGGTGGTTTGTCCGACCTATGCTTTTGCGTCGTGAAGACTATGGAGTCTATTATCAATTGATGGTGGAGTTGAGAGGAGGATAGTGATAAGTTCAAGAACTTCATGAGGATGCCCGTCGCCATGTTTAGGGAGGTGCTTTGTCGTTCGAACCAGGTTTGCGGCTTGCAATAACGCTGCGATTCCTGGCCTCTGGACACACATACACAGACCTCTTCTATGCCTTCTGAGTTGCACCAAATACCATTTCCAAGATCGTCCCTGAAGTGTGCGATGCAATTGTTGCAGTTGCAATGAGAGAGGTGATGGTCTGCCCAAAGACACCTGCTGAGTGGAAGGCAGTGGCGGACCAATTTGCTTTCCACTGGGACTTCCCACACACCTGCAGTGCCCTGGATGGCAAACACATTGCCTTCAACTTTCCTGCCAAGGGGGTCTCCAAATTCTTCAATTACAAGTAGTTCCATTCGGTAGTCCTCATGGCCTTTGCTGATGCCGACTATCGATTTCTTTATGTTGATGTTGCAGCCCACGGGTGTTCATCTGATGGTGGTGTGTTCCTTGACACCCCACTGCGTACTGCACTCGAGGAGGGCCTTGTGGGACTTCCAGAGGCTGAACCTCTACCTGGTGGGGATCAGCTTGTCCCGTATTTCATTGTCGGGGACGATGCCTTCGGGCTCCGGACATGGCTTATGAAACCCTTCCCTCACCGCAAAATGACCCGGGAAGAGCGAATATACAATTACCGCCTCTCAAGAGCTCAGCGAGTGCTTGAGAATGCGTTCAGGATCATGGCCAACAGGTAAACAAGTCAAGTCATAGCATTGATCTATATGTATGTATGTCTGTACAGACATATATATTTGTATGTATACAAATATCTCTCTCTCTCTCTATATATATATATATATATATATATATATATATACATACTGTATATATATATATATATATATATACAGGTATATTTACTGGGTATATATATATATATATATATATATATATATATATATATATATATATATAATTATATATATATATTATATTGTCACTTCCAACTGAATTAATAACCTATTTCAGTTGTAAGTGTTTGTTTAACTCTCTCCGATATATGACGCGATTTTGAGCCTATTAGGGATACTTTAAAGCCTTTGTTTCCATCAGGGGTATTTAGAAACCTTTAGTTTAGTTACTTCAACCTCTGCAGTTGTCTTTGAGTTAGCTGTGGGCAGAAAACTAATTTTGGAGAGGTAATTATAAAAGTGAGAGAACTCTATTTCTTAATGCTAATCTGGCATCCTCTGCGTCATATGAGCGTGAAATGGTTAATTTGTACATAGACTAGTTGGGGAGGCGTGCCTTCTTTCTTGCTTTCTTTCTTTGTTCCCACATGAGAGCTTGTTGTCGTCAGTGAGATGCCATACTGTGTAACACTTTCGTTTTGCTAAGAGTGTAATTACTTTACTTTGTTTGACCCTGTTAAGGTTGTATCAGTTTATCATAAGTTACCCAATGATGTCTTATGTTTATTTGATAACTTTTGTGTTGTTAATGAGAGCGCAGGTGCCTAATATAATTATGTAATCTGGCGATGCCTGGAGCTCTCCTCTCCTGTCCCGACACTAGGCTGGGGGTCCTGCAGTCACTCTTGAGGCTGATCTTATACCGAGCACACGTGCTGTGGAATCTGTCACAGGCTTGCCTTCTTGTTTCCCTTAATAACCGCATATATTCTTTTGTTTTCTTATTGTATAGTAGCAAGGCAAGTCTGGGGTCATCCTAATCTATTTGATTTTGTTTTAACCTTATTAGCTTGCATTAAAGAGTTTTCTGCATTTTGGTCTTGTTAGGATTCCGGCATTACTGGCGTTCTTGGTTATTATCTTCACACTATTCTTCCATTTCTTTTCTTTAGTCTACTGCATTGTCAATTATTATTGTATGTTTATATTGTGTATTATTGAGGTTGATATCTACAGCGTTTTAACAGCCAGCATCAACCTA